>ML812030.1:137923-186997 GCA_009831015.1 Picea engelmannii | reverse complement strand
CAGTGTGTACTATTCAAGGGCATAGACACAATTTATTCATTGTGCATATTTTTATTATAAAGTATGATGGCGTGTTTGAACATTGACACATTGATGCTTTATGTTTCATGTGTTTCATGGTGCGGTTGGTTAAAGTGGGTGCACCACTACGTTAAATTTTAGATATTGTTGAGATAGAAGTGTAGTTAATGAAGTGAAATGTACTGGTGTAGGTAGAATCCCATTGTGCATCAGTTCCAGCGCATTTCGTAGGACACACTGCTTTACTTTTTAATAATTTATCATAGTGCTCTTGCTTGAAAAACATCGATGCATACATGTATAAGAGACACACCGGAGGTGGTTCTCATTGTGAATTTTACATAGTATGCACCACTTTGGGGCAAAGTCGAAGTGTTCAAGTGCACCGGGTGAAATTGAAAAAAAAAATGAAAAAAAATCCAAAATTTCAAGCTAATTTCTAATTTTGATTGGATGAAAATGAAAATATGAAGATAATAAATAATTTAACTGCCCTCTTTTGTCTCGAGGAGGCATGGTTGCACCATTGAGGAGAAATGAAATTCGTGGTAATTTCCAAAATTTGGAAATGTGTGGAATCCATTAATGTATCTATCCAAGTTGGTGTAGAGCACTAGAAAACCTGGCATCTTAGGAAGAAAGGTGAGCATGAATGATTTCTTTAGATTTTATAAGCACAAGATGCAATATAACAATGAAAATCGGTTTGGATTTATTTATTTATTTACCCTATCATGGTGCGCCTGACGATAGTTAGGTGCACTGGTGCATACTGTTCAACGACATTGATGATATTTATTCAGTGCATGTATTTTTATTATAAAGTATGACAGTGGTACTAGAACATTGATGCTTCAGTGATTTATTTTTCATGTATGCACCAGTGCATTATACCTTGAAGGTGCACCAAAAAAAAAACTCCTAAAAAACCTATGGTTTCCTTCCTTCACTAACAACCTCTGCTATAAACAATTAAAGGATAATTTTTTCGAGGAGGTTCCATAACAACCTCCGCAAGAAGGTGTTATCCTTGTAGTGATTTAAAACCATAAATGAAGATATTCAACAGAGATAAAAAATATATATTTTAAATAAAATGCCCAACCAACTGTAGAGGACAGACATTCCACCCAACCATAGACTTGTTGCTCCAAATATCAACAACAGGTCACCCCTAAGATAGAGCTAGGAATCCACAAGAAATGGTGTCTACTATCCACTCACAACAAGATAGTTCCCTATAACCATCCCAATCCACCATTTCTCTCCCCCACAACCTACACAACCCAATGAATAAGATCCCCTTCTCTTATACGCAGTCCATTAGGCTAACCTCCTTCCCTCTAGGGCTCCAACACAAGTTGGGTAAGATTCTCTCTTGCTGGGGACTCCAGGGAATTACAACTACAATAATAAAATCTAATAATCAAATCATTTTCTCTGCACAACAACACTCACTCTACATGACTAACAACCTACTTCTTCATGCATTTTACATCTCCCACTAGCTGCCCACAAAACCCACTATGACTATCTTTCAATTCCATCCCTCAACACCCTCTTGTTGTCCCAAAATCTACATGTAAAAACTGCATACAATACCCATACAAATTCCTTTTTTTACCTAGGCATGTTGACTCTCACATTCCCAAAGTTTATTGAACTCAACCCCATGTTCTAAATAACTATGTGAAATTACTTTTCACCCAACCCTATTACATGTATTCAATGATTGGGGATTTGATACACTCAAACAGAAAATAGAGGGTTCATACAAAAATAATAATTTTAGGAAATGGATTGGGATTTAAGAAACATGAATAAAACCCCCTTAGAACCCTCCTCTCTTGTGGAAACTTATCCTCCATGACTGTATCCATGTCGATATGAAGCTGACATTACATTTTATTTTATTAATTCGATATACAATGTTTACATATTATATCGCTTGGCCCATGTCCATATATCATATTTACATTATACGTCACTAAATTGGGGATTAAAAACATGGATGTTACATTCCCCTCCCCATACAATTTGCACCATCCTCGGTGCATAGCACCATACCAGTATACATGTACACAATTACATCATAATACTTGGTACTTTTGCAAGTTCACAACTCGACCACTGGCAATTCCAACCATCGATCTCTTGTTCCCTGCAATGTGCACAACCCAAGGAAGTATACCCCCTTCTCTACACCACATTCCATCAATATGTACCACTACCCTTCCAAGTCTCCAACATATATCAAAGAGGAAGTGTCCAAGATGTGTCTCCAGGAACTTCAACTACCAAAATGGAGCCTTGAACACTTATATAAAAAATGTGGATTCGATTTTCTTCAAAATTTGCAAAAAATTGGAGGCACTCCTCCTAAATGGTCTCCTTGTGCTCCCATGTAGCATATTCATCACCATAGAAGGTCCATTGAAGCTTTACCAATATGATGGATTTTTTCCTAAGCACTTTGAATTTCCAGTCTAGGATGCACAATGGTTCAACCCGAAAGTCCCCTTCATGTTCCACTTGGATCACAGTTCAATCAATTACGTGGTTAGGGTTAGGAACATATTTCTTCAATAAATACACATGAAACACATTAAGAAATTATCATGGATGCAAGCAATGAAAGAATGTATGCAACCGGGTCTATATTCTCTAGAACTTCAAATGGCTCATAGTATCACATTGCCAACTTTGGGAAACTTCCCAATCTTAGCGATCTCCTTTTAGCCTTTACTTTTAAAAATTCATTCTCACCCACTTTGAATTCCCTGTATGTCTTGTTTTTATATGCATAATGTGTTTTCCTGTCCTGTGCAATCTTTAAATTTTTCCTAATCTTTTCCATTTGTTCTTTCATTTCCCTTAGCAATTCTGGTCCAATATCTACTCTATCTGCTGGTTTATCTCAACTCATTAGCGTGTTTCATTTTTTGTCACACAAGTCTTCAAATGGGATCATTTTAAATGATGTCTGGTACCCATTATTGTAAGCAAATTCAACTAGACAAAGGTAGTCTTCCCACTTAGAAGGCTGCTCCATTACATACATTCTTAGCATATCTTCAATTATCTTGTTAGTCCTCTCTATTTTCCCATTTGATTATTGGTGATAAGTCGTAGTGAAATTCAAATTTGTCCCAAATCCTTTAAACAAACCCTTTGAGAAATTTGATGTGAAATTGGGATCTATGACAAAAACAATTGTCTTGGGCACACCATGTAGCCTAACAATTTTATTAATGTGAATTTCTGCAATGTTGGTTGCCTTGTGTGTTAGCTTCACTGGAAGAAAATGGGAAACCTTAGTTAATTTATCCACCACTACCATGATGGAATCATGTTGTTTTACAATCATGGGTAGTTTAGTAATAAAATTAATTGTAACTACTTCCCATTTCCACTCAATAATGAGAAACAATTGTAGCAATCCAACTAGATGCCTATGCTTAACCTTTACCTTCTGACATTCTAGACATTTGGCTATATAATCAATCACCTCTTTCTTCATTCCTAGCCAAAAGTATTGGTCCCTTACAACTACAATTTCTTTCTGATATCCTGGGTGCCCGGCATAAGGCACATTGTGCATTTCTTAGCACTATATTTTTAGCTTTAGATTTTGGCACATATACTTTTCCCCTGTACGTGAGAACTACATCCTCTTTCAGCTCAAAATCTTTGAATTTCTGCTGAAAATTACCTTGGTGTAATGCTTCTTTTATTTGCAAATAATGTTGATTTGAATTTTCAAACTTTAAAATTCTATCTTTTAAATAAGACATTTACATGCTAATGGTTGTAGCATGCATCTCATGCACTCTCCTACTGAGTGCATCAACCACTTTATTTTCCTTTCCTTTAATATGTTTTACATCAAAGTCATATTCACTAAGGAATTCAAACCATCTAACTTGTATAGAATTCAAGGTTGGATGTCCAAATAAATATTTCAAACCACTATGGTATGTTCTCAACTCAAATATTTTTCCCATGAGATAATGCCTCCACATTTTTAAAGCATAGACTATGGTTTCTAGCATTAATTCATGTGTGTCATAATTCCTCTCATGTTCTTTCAACTTCCTTGACTCAAAACATACCACATTCCCCTTTTGTATAAGTACTCCACCAAACCCTCCCTTTCATGGATCAACACTTACAACAAAATCTTCATTTGGGTCTACAATATTCAATATTGGTGCAATTGTCAATATATTCTTCAAGTGTCAAAAGTTTTCTTCACATTCAGAAGTTCATTCAAACTTCAGACCCTTCTTTTGCAAAGAAGTAATTGGGTTTGCAATTTTTTAAAAGCCTTCAATGAATCTTATATAATAACTGACAAGCCCCATGAATGATTTGACCTTTGTAACATTCTTTGGTGCTGACCATCCTCTAATGGATTCTATCTTCTTAGAATCAACTACTATCCCTTCCTTTGAAATAAGATGGCCCAAACAATTAATCTTCCTTTGATAAAAAATGCACTTTCTTAACTTGGCATACAACTGATGCTCCCTCAATACTTGTAGCACCAACCATAAATGTTTCTCATACTCCTCCTTTGTCTTTGAGTAGATGAGTATATCATCCAAGAAAACAATTACAAACTTGTCCAAATATTCTTTGAACACTCCATTCATCAAACACATGAAGACAACTGGTGCATTTGATATCCCAAATGGCACCACCAAAAATTCATAATGTCCATATCTTGTCCTGAATGTTGTCTTATCAATATCTTCCTCTTTTATTCTCACTTGATGATAGCCTGACCTCAAGTCAATATAAGAAAATATCCTTGCACCTTTCAACTGATCAAATAGATCATCAATCCTTGGAAAATGATATTTTTTCTTTATGGTAACCTTATTCAACTATCTAAAATCAATGCATAATATTAAGGTTCCATCCTTTTTCTTCACAAAGAGCACTAGGGCACCCCAAGGTGACACACTTGGGTGTATATACCCATTCTTCAATAGTTCTTCAAGCTACATTTGTAATTCCTTCAAATCTAGTGTGATCATCCTATAACGAGTCTTGGACATTGGGGAAGCTCTTGGCACCAAATCAACAGAGAAATCAATGTCTCTCTTTGGTAGAAACCCTGGTATCTCCCCAAATACATACTAAAAATATTTCAAGACCAGATGGTCTTCAACACTTGGTATTTTATATTTGGATTCCTATTCCATATGGGCTACATAAATATGGAATCCTTTCCTAAAATTATTCTTCAATTGCAAGGCTGAAATTTATTTGATAGATACAGGCCTTGGAATCCCCTGAACGTTTCCTAGCTTCCCTTCCTCATCAAGACATGTGAATTCTTTGTTGTAGAAATCTAGGATAGCATGATGTTTGTTCAACCAATCCATACTAATCAAGAATTCATATGAACCCAAAGGTATGATGTTCAAATTTACCTTTGTGCCGAGTCTATTCATGTCCATTGGACAATCCTTAACCAACTCATTAATCCTTCTCTTAGCTGTCGTGGCTAGCTGAACCAACCAATATTTCTCATGTTTTCTTCTTTGCAAATGAAATATTTCAACAAGAGTAGGATTTATGTAACTATGGAAATAAGCTCCAAAATCAATTAAAATGGCTATGGGTTGATTATCAATCTTACCTTCTATTTCGATCATAGGAAATTGGTACTCTTCTTGCTTGTTTTCCAAGGCTGCATAAATCCTTGGCATTCTTCTACCCATGTCCTCAATTGTATTAGCCTCCTAAATATTGTGAACAATGCTCATACTTTCTCCTTTGTGAGGGAAATCCCTATACAAGTGGTCTCCCTCACATCCCCAACATTTTATGGGTTGTTGTCTTGGCATTTTCCCAAGTGAATATGTCATCATGGGCTCATTTTTTAATTGTTTTCCTTACCGATACGTTTGAGAGCTATTTCTGAAAAATGGTGGCTTAAAACCTTTCTTTCTTTTCTCCATTTTTCATTTATTCTTGTCATCCCAATCCTTTTGAAAAGATTACCTTCCTTTGGTCGGTTCATAAAGGTACTTATCTTTTCTTATGGCTTCATCCAAGGTCTTGGGCTCATCAAAATGAATTTTATCGCTATAAAAAGAAGGTATCCCACTAAAAAATCCTTGTATTTTTACCTTCTCATCCTTTATGAAACCAACATAGCTCAACAACTCAATTAATATCCTCTCATACTCATCCATTTTCATGCTTTGAATCTTTATTTCAAAGATTTCTTGCATCTTCTTATCATAATATTGCTCTAACAAGTACTACTACTGGAAATATCTCTTCAACTTCCTCCATGAGATCCTCTTCTCATCAATGTGATTAACCTTCTTGAGATTTGTTATAGCACAAGTTTTAGGTTGGGAAAATACTGACCCAACCACAAAATTAAGTGCTACAACTTGGGAATCCTACACCCAATGTCACCTCGATGCAAGTCCCACACTTCAAGGGTGACTAGGTCACTCTAGGGAGGCGATCCCAGTGACCCTAGGGGGAATGAGATGGAGATGGATAGATATGGAAGTGGAGGCCCTAGATTTCAATTCTAAGTGGAGTGAAATGTTTGGAATTAAATCTTGGTATGGTCCAAGGGTTTCCAAGTATGTTAAGTAACCTGTAAATGGTGAGATATCTGCCCGAGACACAAGAAAAACCACTTTGCAATGTTGTATGTTAGCTAGATAAAAAATTTAAGCTTTATGTCTCTAATTTTTATCAATGGATAAAAATATATATCAAAAATAATATGCTACTATAATCTTCTCAATAAATGTTAGAGATCAAGTAGAAGATACAAGAGAAATACTAGTTAATGACTAACTAAACTCAAGATGGAAAAACCAATATTCTAGCATAAAAGGATAAGGATGTTGTAAACACTTGTCTACAACAAATTATATAAGACTTATGGCTGTAACATTCAATGTATTACATCAAGAAAATCATCCACTAAAAACCCCTCAAACTTTGCCAAAAAGTGTGCTAGTCGAAGAAGAATAAGTGTGCAAACTTTGAGCAAAATCCAATGGTTGATAAGAGAGTTATTCAAGCAAATGAGTTAGGGTTTCTGCAACCCTAATGGATGAAGATTAAATTTTATAATAGAATCAAGAATTATCCCCTTTATGGGGACTCCATAGTGACTTTGAGGTTCCCAAGGAACAAGGAATGCAATCCACTTTGCAAGAAGTAAAAATGACCAAAAATCACATTTCCCAATGCAATAATTTGTTTCTCCAATGCAAGACTAGTGCCTTTAGTTATGGGTTAATGGGGTCAAAAAGAAAGTATATGGTTACTAAATCCTTGGGGGTGTAAATCCTCTTACTTCTCAAGGAAATTATCCTAGCTAGGGTTTACTTCACAAGGAAAGTACCCATTGTCACCTCGATGTAGGTCCCACACTTCGAGGGTGACTAGGTCACTCTAGGGAGGCGATCCCAGTGACCCTAGGGGGAATGAGATGGAGATAGATAGATATGGAAGTGGAGCCCATAGAGGTCAATTTTAAGTGGAGTGAAATGTGTGGAATGAATTCTTGGAAAGGTCCAAGGGTTTCCAAGTATGTTAAGTAACCTGTAAATGGTGAAATACCTGCCCGAGACACAAGAAAAACCACTTTGCAATGATGTATGTTAGTTGGATTATAAAGTTAATCTTGATGTCCCTAATTTGTATAAATAGATAACAGTATATATCAGTGATAATATGCTACTATAATCTTCTCAATAAATTCTATAGATCAAGTAGAAGATACAAGAGAAATACTAATTAATGACTAGCTAAACTCAAGATGGAAAAGCCAATATTCTAGCATAAAACGATAAGGTTGTTGTAAACACTTGTATGCAACAAATTATATCAGCCTTATGGCTATAAAATTAAATGTATTACAGCAAGAAAATCATCCACTGAAAACCCCTCAAACTTTGCCAAAAAGTGTGCTAGGCCAAGAAGAATAAGTGTGCAAATTTTGAGCAAAATCCAATGGTTGATAAGAGAGTTATTCAAGCAAATGAGTTAGGGTTTATGCAGCCCTAATGGCTGAAGATTGAATTTTATAGAAGAATCAAGAAGTAACCCCTTGATGGGGATTCTCTAGTGTCTTTTAGGTTCCTAAGGCACAACGAATGCAATCCACTTTGCAAGAAGTAAAAATGACCAAAAATCACATTTCCCAATGCAGTAATTTGTTTCTCCAATTCAATACTAGTGCCTTTAGTTATGGGATAATGGGGTCAAAAAAAAATATCTAGGTTTACTAAATCCTTGGGGCTGTAAATTATCTTACTTACAAAGGCAATTATCCTATATATGGTTTACTTCCCAAGGCAAGTACCCAATGTCACCTCGATGTAGGTCCCACACTTCAAGGGTGACTAGGTCACTCTAGGGAGGCGATCCCAGTGACCCTAGGGGGAATGAGATGGATATGGATAGATATGGAAGTGGAGCCCCTATCTTTCAATTCTAAGTGGAGTGAAATGTGTGTAATTAAGTCTTAGTAAGGTCCAAGGGTTGCCAAGTATGTTGAATAACCTGTAAATGGTGAAATACCTGCCCGCAACACAAGAAAAACCACTTTGTAATGATGTATGTTAGTTGGATCAGAAAGTTAATATTTATGTCCCTAACTTGTAGTAATATATAAAATTATATATCAGCAATAATATTCTACTATAATCTTCTCAATAAATTCTAGAGATCAAGTAGAAGATACAAGAGAAAGACTAGTTAATGAATAGCTAAACTCAAGATGGAAAAACCAATATTCTAGCATAAAAAGATAAGGCTATTGTAAACACTTGTTTGCAACAAATTATATCAGCCTTATGGATGTAACATTCAATGTATTACATAAAGAAAATCATCAACTGAAAACCCATCGAACTTTTCCAAAAAGTGTGTTAGGCCAAGAAGAATAAGTGTGCAAACTTTGAGCAAAATCCAATGGTTGATACTAGAGTTATTCAAGAAAATGAGTTAGGGTTTATGCGACTCTAATGGTTGAAGATTAAATTTTATAACAGAATAAATAAGTAGCCCCTTTATTTGGATTCCCTAGTGTATTTGAGGTACCCAAGGAACAAGGAATTCAATCCACTTTGCAAGAAGTAAAAATGACCAAAAATCATGTTTCCCAATGCAATAATTTATTTCTCCAATGCAAGACTAGTGCCTTTAGTTATGGGTTAATGGGGTCAAAAATAAATATCTAGGGTTACTAAATCCTTGGGGGTGTAAATCCTCTTACTTCCCAAGGAAAGTATCCTATCTAGGGTTTGAATATGAGGGGTTTAAATCCTCTTACTTCCTCGACTACACCCTTGCAAAATAACTTTAAATCTTAGCAATTATGGTGGAAACTAGGATAGGGGTGTATATCCTTATACTCCCTATCTAGCCTTGGCCAAAAAAACCTTATATTGAATTATACATGGTAATAAAAAAGTAAAAAGACCATACCATTCAAGAAAAAAACATTAACATGACAAAGTAAACCTCCACAAAAGAAAGAGAATGACCTCCTCGAGATAGCGCACCACCATCATCATCACACCATAACCAAAAATCATTATTCCATAGCACAAGAGGAAAAATACTCCAAGTGTAGTGAAAATTTTGGACCAATACTTCTCACAAGAGGGAGAGTTATGTCCAAATGAGATCTTACGATCTCTTATTTATACAAAATGTCACTAAGGTGACTTGTACATATATTAAGGTGTAAACCACAAGACTAGGGGTCAAAAACCCTAATCTTGCCTCCTTTAACAAAATAATACTAAACAATTCATTTAAAGTTTCACTTTTGCATAAATAAAACCATGATTTTACATGGACGTCACCTCTTTAGGGGACCTTTTCCCACTTATGACAAGTTGTTGGTGTTGGAGAAGCTATGGTAGGCCTCCAAAGGCCACATGTCAAGAATCTATGCAATCTCCTCATGGCCAAGGTCTCATCCTCCTCAAAACGTCCATGTGTCAATGAGTGGCTACATCACCACCAAACTCTGCCCCCCTAAAAGTGACGTCATTCCCTAGGAGGTGACGTTTTTCCTCTCCTAGGAAATCGTTTGGCAAGTGAAGCATGGGATAGGTCCTCCACACAATTTTCTAGCTCTTCAAGTCTTCATCTCTGTGATCTGGCATGTGGGCCCTTGCCATCCAACCTGTGGGATTGTAGCCCCATGGAAGCCCAAGATAGGATGTTTCTCCCAAAACTGCACACCAACTAGGTCCTGCAAAGAAAAATGATCACGCCCTCCAAGGATATGAAGTCATAACATCATTATAAGTGAATCCAATCAATAAATGAGACACCTAATCATGTGCATCAAATATCACTATATCAAAAAATTAATTGCTCAAAGACACTATGAGACTTGTCAAGCTTGAATATGGGAGGGTTGATGAGGTGTCCTATTCAGTGGATTTTTTCCTAGGTCAAGGAGAGTTTCCAAGAGATCCATATCTAAGCCATGTAAAGTGGATGAAGTGGCTGGGGTCAAGACTAAATGGGAATATGTCTCATGACATACAAGGGGTCATAGTGTCTCATTCATGGGTTCCTTTGTAGAGAGTGTATGGTACCTTTGTCCACAATGCACTTTTTCCAAGCCCATTAATTTTCCATTCTTTCATAATTTTAAGGAGATGTTGAAGGTCACTACCTTGGAGTGGTGACAAGATAATGGCAATGTTACCCACAAACACCTAGTGGAAATGAGAAGGCTGGCTCGTGATGAGACCCCCTTTCTATCAACCATGCAACTGAGAGCCATTCCCCTGGTTTGGTGACCATATGATGACAATTCCATACCACTAGATATCCATGGATTTGATAGGTCGACTCGTGATGAGACCTCCTATCCTTCAACTAACATTTTAGGAATTCTTTATTATATTGTGGGTCCCCTTTACTAAAATATAAGAGCTTCATTTCTTTCTTGGGTGATCCCTGGGCGAATCATCTGGAAGGTTCATATAAGGATTTTATGTTTTATCCAACATCAGTCCTATGGGCCTTCAACCCCTTCTTACCATAGAATGAGGGAAAACCCCTTTTTGGGTCAATACACCCTAAAATACTAAGAGATAAGGAAATGGAGGGGAATAATGATGGAAAGTAGTAAGTATGGTCGAGAATGGTACAATATCTATTTAAGGGAGTTCCTAGTAGAAAAACCATCCCCAAGGAAAACCACTTACTAGGGAACAATTTCAACCACCAAGGTGAAGCAAGGAAAAAGGCATAATGTCCAAGCATATATCATCAAATATAGATAAATATAAGATACAATATACTCAACTGGATTAAATATTGAAATGATGCTCACCATAATACTGACTTGTACCTCATGGAGAAAGGACCACTGCCTTCCGAAAGCTAGATGATGTGGTGGATGACATTTGGAAATATGTGACCATCTGTGGTGGTGAGAGGGGTTTCCAACTATGCAAAAGGGTATTGCTAGCCACATAGTCTTCTTGAAACTCCATTTCTGCAACCTGATGGCCTTGAGACATAATATCCTTAGTTATCCATAAAATGGGGATAACATCTGGCTCCTACTTGGGGACATGTGCTCACCGTAGTGTGCATGAGAACCACAACATCTCCTGGTAGACCTGTTCCTACAATGAAACATCAAACCATCAAGTGCAGGATGGCCTACTCATCCTTTTTCTCATATGATCATAATCAAAACCAACTAATCTAGAAAAATAAATTTTTGACATTTTTTCAAAAATTTCTAAGCTGAGCATGAAATCGATATGCAAGTAGAGAAAAATGAAAATGAAATGCATATAAAATAATATGATAAATCAAGATGCAAATGAAGCGAATCAAAATGACTTACCTACTTACCTAGGGCATGGGCCCTAAAGAAGTCATGTGACTTGGATATGAGGTTGGAGAAAATATCCATCTACTGGTAGTGGCATCTTCCTCCCATCTAAAGATGTCAGATAATACCTTTCTTTGTCAAACTTATTCCTAATGATGTAAGGGACAAGCCATGCATTGTTGTATTTTTGGTAATATTTGGGCTTTCCCTTTCTTTTGTCACACATGAGCACAATAATTCCTTCATTGAAATCAATGCAAGGTGTATTCTCATCATATGGAAGCTCTGTGTGGACGGTCTCTTTGATGATTTCTTCATGTTTCTCATCTTCTTATTGCATAATATGAATATGCCCTAGCTCCTTGGCATGACATTTTGTAGTATTCTTCTTATCTGTCCATGGGAGAAACATCTTTATGGAATATTCTTGAATGAAGGGTAACTAGGATGGATCATAATCAATAACTTGCGGAGGCATATCATAGTAGTGTTCACTGACATAATTAGGGACCCTAAGATCCATCACATGTGTATATTTATTTTCCCTGTCATGTAATATCTCATATGTGCCATCGCACATGGAAATATATGCATGTGTAAGTTTTATACTAAGGAAACCTCCAAGGGATGAGGACCAGGTCCTCGACAAGAGAATCCCCCAGGAGTCCAGAACATTGATCACCAATATGTCCATGAAGACATTGATATGTGGGAAAATCTATCAAAAATAACTCAACATATTAACACACCCCCAAGACCTCAAATCTTCTTGAATCAATACCATAAACATTTCCATAAGGTTAGGTTGTCTTCAAACCAAGTTGTTTCATCACCTTCAATGACATGACAATTGTTGAGGCCCCTGAATCAAACATGAAAATTTTCAAGCGGAGGCCATTCATGCCTAATGAAAGATAGAGAGGAGGGTTCTTGTCCTTTGGTTGATCGAGATACATAGTGTTCACTTGGACCTGTTATCACACAATCTGTACTTTGCTAAAACCCAAGGCAAGTGGATGCAAGATTGGCGTAACAGGGAGTGACCTATCACTGTCACCTTAATAGGAAACCCCTTTCTATTTAGGAGTATGTCACCGTACCCCAGGGGAGATGTCACCAGTGACCTGAGAGTTTGAGAAGGCTAAGGTAAAAGGTACAATAACCCAACCCCCCCTCTCATAGGTCACTCAATTCAAAGGATCTTTGTGTCTTAGAGAGATGAAGAAAAAAGGTAAATAAGGTGTATCTGCCCAAAACAAGACAAAAAAATAGAAAAAGTGGCAACTTCCAAGTACCAAATGATGTTAGTGCTTCATAAGAACATGAAACTTTAAAAAATAAGTAAGCTAATATAAAATTGCAGAAAATTAATTATGTACAACAACAATAAGTATTTTGTAACACCACAATAATTATGCCTTAAATTTTCTTGAAAAATACAAGGAAATATAGCTTTAAATTGGAAAAATGATAACTACTTGTCAAAAGAAAAATTGGCAATGGCTAATTAGATTTTAATGTCACTTTTGAGATAAATTTTCTACTGTTAGATGGTTGTAGCAATATTTTGCAACAACAACAAGTTAGTCAATGAATTAGTCTAGTTTAAGGTTAGTAGAAGTTAGTAAATGTTTCAAGGAGGATAGTTTGAGATTTGTTTTGATCAATCAATCATTATATTGAGTAGAATAGTGCCTTTATAGGGCAATGGAGTCTATAGATGGAATTTTTCTCTTGGAAAAAATGACACAATGATTATACTTGATAAGGATAAACTTTCTATAATGTAAGCAATTTCAACTCTAGCAAAATCTCCCTTCCTTAGACTATTGAAAGATACTTGAAGCAACAATTGACTAGATACTGACTTCTAAAGTGCTAGTATTTAGGGCTCTAGAATTTTACCTACGTCAAAATCTTCTTAGCAAGGTCTAGCAAATGAAGAGTAAAGAAGTAGCAAATTAAGTCCTTTACTCCCAGTGTTTGTCAAGCAAGAAATTTCATAATATTTAACATGAATAAGAAAATTTACCATAAACCATTCAAATAAAATGAAGAATTGCATATTTACTTCACCAAGAATAATCAAGCCATAAAACCCTAGAATTCCAAGTAACTTCACCAAGAAATGATCCAAGTTGCAAAATTTAGCCTCTAAGAGAAAGTGCACCTAGAATTTCAGCCAATAAACCCCCAAAATGGTGCAAATTTCAGACCACACTACTCGTGTGATGAGTGATGATGGAAAAACAAGTATTTTCTCTCTATTTATACATTATCAATGACCTTTAAGTAAAATTAGGTCATAAAACGGACGACATGGCCAAATTACATTGAAAATCCAATTTTTTACATAAATGAAGGTAATTAAATCCTAAAATCAGCTCCAAGGGTGATGTCATGTCCTTCTAGGGTGACGTTGAGCCCCTAGGGTAGAACGTTAGGCCACACATGTTGAATGTTTTTCCTCCAAAGGCCCTTAATGCTGGCACACATTCCAACTACCCTCATAAATGAAAACCCTAACTATGAATGACATCTAGGGTCACAAAGGTGACATCTTGGGCTCCCAAAGGTCAATGTCTAGGTGGAAAGACAAGATCCCCCTGGGTGTAGGTCTGCTGAAGTGTACCTGGTACACCACCCTTCTTTCTTCCTGGTGCAAGTCTCTGGTGTCTCTTTTCCCCTGGTTGGGGTCACAACGTCCATTTGTGGGATTTGCGCCCCATAGAGGTCCAAGATAATCATTCCCCCATATGTACCTATCCACCAGGAAAGGTCCTGCAAAAACAAAAATTACTCTCTCCAGGGGGTTCATAAGTCACAGGGATCATAACAATTTCAATCACATATAATAACAAAATTAACCGAACATGTGCATCGAAACTCCCTTTACCCAGACAAATGCTCAAAGATGTTATGCAATTTAACAAGCTAGGTTTGGAGAAGGTCTTAGGATGTCTTATTGGGATACTCCTCCTTAAGCTTGGGGCATTTTCCAGGTGAGATCCAATCTAGGTCATGCAAGTGTGTGTGAGGTGACATGGGGAATTTTTTGGGCATAGGGTGTAGTGATAATAGGGAAATGTAGGTATTACCTATGGGTGCCTTTGTAGAGGGAGAGCTGCACCTTGTCATAGATGCCATTCTTTCCTAGCCCATTCAATGCCTTTTATTATTAGTATTATTGATTTTTGTCTTTTTCTTTCATGCTTCAAGGGAAGAGCTGGGGGACACTATCTTGGCTTGGTGACTAGAGGTGACAACGTTACCCACAAACATTTCATGGAGATGAGAATGTTGGCTCGTGATAATACCCCCTTTCTCTTGGCTATGCCACCAAGAGCCACTACCCTGGTTTGGTGACCAGATAGATGGTAGTGTCATACTACTACATTCCCATGGTCCTAATAGGCTGACTCATGATGAGACCTCCCATCCACCAACTAGTACTTTGAGTTTTGATTTATCTTATGGGTTCCCTTTTCTTATTGAGAAGATTTTTACTTCTTTCTCGGGAATCCCTGGGAGAAGCATCTCAAAGGTTTCATTTTGGATTTTAACTCTTTCTAGCAACTTTTAACCTCTGGGCCTTTAGCCGCTTCTTCCCACAAGGAAAGGTGCAACCCTTCCTAGTGTGGAAAACCCAATGCCTGAACCAAGGTGAGGAAAATATGAGAGGAATAATGATGAAAAGTGGTAAGTATGGAGGGACTGGACAATGACCTTTCATAGACCCACATAGTGGCAACTCATTCTAAAGGGAGATCAACTTACTAGGGAATCACATTACCCTCCCAAGTATGAACATTTTAAAGAGCATAATTTCCTAGAAAACGTTATGATATGAAGGAGAATTCAATGCAACATGATTAAGTGCTTCAATAATCAGAGTGACACATACCATGATACCCGGAATCATTACCTCATGGAGCAAGACTTACTGCTACTTTAGGACCAGGTTGGTGGGATGGATGCTACTGATGTTATTATATGGGCTACACTAGAGAAAATATGGGCCCTCCGGGTCCATGCTCAAGTCACCTGGCTCTCGAAAATCCATGTCTAGGACCTGTGGGCCTCGATACATGATCTCCCTAGTTATCCCTAGGATATGGGATAACATATGGCTCCAACTTGGGGACATGTGCTCATTGTAGAGTGCATGAGAGCTTCAACATATCTGGTATGACCTGTATCTGTTGTATCTCAAGAAAATGCATCAATAACATTAAGGGTGGTGATATCAACCCTCGATCATATATGATATAAAATAAAGATAAGAAAGCATATATACATGAAATATAAAAAATACAATGATGAAAATGAAACTATACTAACATGAATGTAGATGGTATATACGATGGATTTAAATTCCTAACTTACCTATATTTACTTGTGAAGTCAATTCGTTTCCCCATGATGGGGTTTAAGGAGGCGCCCGCTAATTGGAAATGGATGCTTTCTTCCTTCCAATGTGTATAAATAGTAGGCATCATTAACTGACTTCATTTTGATTCTGAAAGGTCCAAGCCAAAACTGTGCATTTCCTTTAACATTAGTAGGCTCTCCTTTCTTTGTGTCCCACATCTAGACCGTATCTCCCTCTTGATAGTCCTTTTCTTCAAACTTGGTTATTTCTTATATAAATCTAGTATATTGTTTTGAGGGAGGAGGGTGGGATTCAACTGTAAGGAATTCTTGTTGGCTTGGTTTGATTAATATGTCATCATCCCCATTCTTTTGTAACTTGAGAGTTCCAACTTCCTTGTCCTTATATTTATATAAAATTTGTTGATACTCTTCCTTATTTGGCCATTGTGTCTCATCAAAATCTTCCTCTGAAGTGAAAGGCAAATCCTCTGGAGAAATTATAGGAAGGTTTTCCTTGATCGACTCATGTATCACACTAGTTTCAACATCATTGTTAATTTCTTGAACATGGGCCTTAGCCATTGGAATATTTGGAAGACGCTCTATTGTCCCATTATTCATAGGTACATTGATGTAATTTAGGTCCATCTCTAATGCACCTCCCAAAATTGCAACAAACTTCCTGGAAAAAAAACATCCCCCATACATCAGAGACGTCCACCACCATAATATCCATATGGATTAATCTCTTGAGATATTTACCAAGGTGTACTTCAACATCATCAACTACCCCATGAGTGGGTATGGCCCTGGATTCAAAACCACACACATTCCTATAAGGCCGTGTGGCCTTTAGGCCTAGTCTCTCCATGACTCTCAAAGATATCATATTAGCACCTGCTCCTGAATCAAGGATATAGTTTTTAAGGCATTTGTTATTCACTAGTAATGTCATGAAGAAGGGTGGGTCTCCATCATACTGAACCCCAAAATGGTGTTCTTGTAACATATTAGGAGGGTCCATTATCCCATCTGATACTTTGTAAAAAATTTCAAACCTTTCTTTCACAGATGGAATCTTGATAACTTCCTTCAGTGGAATGGTCACATGCATTTTGGCCAATGCACCTTCAAAGTCAAAATTTAAATCAACCTTGTCAGCTTTGGGGGGACTTTTAGGAAGAAGTATGTTCATAGGCAAAGGTCTTGGTTGTGAAGTTGTAGGTCTAGTAGAGATAGGTTGGTTCATTCACTTTTGTCTAGTATACACTTGAAATTCTTTCTTTTTCAACTTTTCTCTTGACTCTTGATCAAGATTATTTATTACCTCCATTCTAGCCTTCCTGGTTGCTTCCTTTATGCCTTCTTGATTTTATTTAATTGCGATATTAAGGAAACATTGTGGGGCTTCAATGGTATGATCAATAATGTTTACTTGGTCAAGTTAACCATTTTTTAGGGGAAATTAATTCTCCTAATGTGAATCTCTACATTGCAAGACCAAGGATTCTCCTCTACCATGTTTGCGGGAGCTAAAGTATTAGGGATTTCTTGATCATTATTTGGTTTGAAAAATTGAGTCCCTCTTTGGAATTGACATTTATAAGGAGGCTTAGGATCTTGTTGTTGGGCTCTTTCTAAGTTGACAATCCTATTCATCATTAATTCTTGGGTTTTTACCATGCCATCTATAGTCAACTGTAGCTTTCCCAAGCTAGTGCCAATATCTGAAGTAGATTCAACATTATGGACTACTTTGGGTTTAACATCTATTTTGACTCTTGGGGTAGAGAAAGGTTCAACTCTGGATGATGATAGGTTATCTTCAATACTTGTAGCCATCTCTTGAACTTCTTGGACTGTCTTAGGGGCTTTGTCTTTGAGGAGAAATCCTATTTGTCTTGTAAAGGATTTAGTGTAAAGAAAGAGAAGGAAATTGTCTAAAGGGTGATAGCTCACAGAGATTTGTTGTACCAACCTTTAAAATTTATCATGAAATTCCCTGACAGTTTCATTCTTAGTTTTTGTGATGTTATTCATCCTTATTAGCAACATGTTAGGGTCTTCCTTGACACTCCATCATTTGAGGAACACTTCCTCTAACTTTTCCATTGATGTAATAGTAGCATCAGGGAGACCATTGTACCATCATCTAGCACCATCATGAAGGGTAGCAGAGAACAATTTCATAGCTAAATCTTTAGCATCATCACTTATAGGATGAAGTTGAAACAAGGCCCATAAATTTCTCATATGATCCTTCACGCTAACTACATCATTACCAGTGAACTTAGGCAACCATTTCTCATACCTAGGGGGCATTTGCCTAGGGTATCTTGGAATGTTTGTCATGTCTAACGGTTTGAAAATATTGGTTGAACATTGTTTTTGGTTATTATCTTGATTTGGATTAATAGTATGAGTCTGAGCGTTAGACATTGTATTGGAAGGAAGATTGCATCCAAACAATGATTTTACTATAGGAGAGTTTCAGGGAGGCTTTCTTCTGTAAGACTTGGGAGGATTGGTATACCTCCCTGAACTTAGTGGAGTCACTAGAAAATTTTCTTTAAAATATAAAAGGGATGAGGGGATCACCCTCAGTGGAGTCTTTAGGTAAGCTTTGTAAGATTAATGATTTGAGGGAGAAGGCTTACCGAATTTTTTTCGTTGAGGAATATTGACTTAGTGTTCCCCGCCAATGACACCAAAATGTTATTGCACAATATGTACTTTCCTAAATCCCAATGGAAGTGAATGCAAGATTGGTGTAACAGGGAGTGACCTATGACTGTCACCTTAATAAGAAACCCCTTTCTATTTAGGAGTATGTCACAGTACCCCGGGGGAGATGTCCCCAGTGACCCGAGGGTTTGAGAAGGATAAGGTAAAAGGTACAATAGAGTCCCCCCTCTCACAGGTCACTCAAGTCAAAGGTTATTTGTGTCTTATTGAGATGAGGCAAAAAGGTAAATAAGGTGTACCTGCCAGAACATGACAAAAAAATTGAAAAAGTGGCAACTTCCAAGTACCAAATGATGTTAGTGCTTCATAAGACCACGAACCTTTAAAAAATAAGTAAGCTGATATAAAATTGCAGCAAAGTAATTATTTACAACAACAATAAGTATTTTGTAACAACCACAACAATTATGCCTTAAATTTGCTTGAAAAAGACAAGGAAATATAGCTTTAAATTAGCAAAATGATAACTACTTGTCAGAAGAAAAATTGGAAATGTCCAATCAGATTTTAATTTCACTTTTGAGATAAATTTGTTGCTGTTAGATGGCTGCAGAAATATTTTTCAACAACAACAAGTTAATCAATGAATTGGTCTAGTTTAAGGTTAGTAGAAGTTAGTAAATGTTTCAAGGAAGATAGTTTTAGAGTTGTTTTTATCAATACATCACTATAGTGAGTAGACTAGTGCCATTATAGGGAAATGGAGTCTATAGATGATGGTTTTATCTTGGAAGAAATGACACAGTGATTATACTTACCTAAGGATAAGAAATGGATGGAAGTGGTGTTGGCTCTTCAAGGCCTCTAACATCCAAACCCTAAGGATAAACTTGATAGAGTGTAAGCAGTTTTAGGCTCTAGCAAAATATCCCTTCCTTATACTATTGAAAAAAACTTGAAGCAACAATTGACTAGATAATGACTTCTAAAGTGCTAGTATTTAGGGCTCTAGAAGTTTACCTAGGTTAAAATATTCTTAGCAAGGTCTAGCAAATGAAGAGTAAAGAAATAGCAAATTAAGTCCTTTACTCCTAGGGTTTGTCAAGCAATAAATTTCATAATATTTAACATGAATAACCAAATTTACCATAAACCATTCAAATAAAATGAAGAATTGCAGATTTACTTACTTCACCAAGAATAATCAAACCATAAAACCCTAGAATTCCAAGTAACTTCACCAAGAAATGATCCAAGTTGCAAAAATTTTCTCCAAGAGAAAGTGCAGCTAGAATTTCAGCCAACAAACCCCAAAAAGGGTGCAAATTTTAGACCACACTACTTGTGTGATGAGTGATGGTGAAACAATGGGAGTAGTGTCTCTCTATTTATACAATATTAATGACCTTTAATTAAAATTAGGTCATAAAATGGTCGACATGGCCAAATTACATTGAGAATACAATGTTTTACATAAATGAAGGTAATTAAACACTAAAATCAGCTCCAATGGTGACGTCATGTCCTTCTAGGCTGACATTGAGCCCCTAGGGTAGAACGTTAGGCCACACATGTAGAATGTTTGGCCTCCAAAGAAACTGAAAGCTGCCACACATGCCAACTACCCTCATAAGTGCAAACCCTAATTGTGGATGACATCTAGGGTCACAAAGGTGACAGCATGGGCTCCCAAAGGTCAAGGTCGAGGTGGAAAGACAAGATCCCCATGGGCCTAGGTCTACCAGAGTGTCTTTGGTGCAACGCCCTTCTTTCTTCCTGGTGCAAGTCTCTGGTGTCTCTCTACCCCTAGTTGGGGTCACAATGTCCATCTGTGGGCTTTCAGACCCATGGAGGTCCAAGCTAATCATTCTCCCATATGTACCTATCCATCAGGTAAGGCCCTGTAGCAACAACAAGTACACCCTTCAAGGGTTCATAAGTCACAGGGACCATAGCAATGCCAATCACATCTAATAATAAAATTACCCAAACATGTGCATCAAACCCCCCTTTACCTAGAAAAATTCTCAAAGACGTTATGCAATTTAACAAGTCAAGTTTGGAGAAGGTCTCAGAATGTCCTATTGGGCCAATCCTCCTTAAGGTTGGGGTGTTTCCCAGATGAGATCCAATATAGGTCATGTAAGTGTGTGTGAGGTGACATGGGGAAGTGTTTGGGCATAGGATGCAATGATAACAGGGAAATGTAGGTCTTACCTATGGGTGGCTTTGTAGAGGGTGAGCTGTACCTTGTCATAGATGCCATTCTTTCCTATCCCATTCAATACCTTTTATTCTTAGTATTATTTCATTTGATATTTTTCTTTCATGCTTCAAGGGAAGAGATGAAGGACACTATCTTGGCTTGGTTACTAGAGGTGACAATGTTACCCACAAACATTTCACAGAGATGAGAAGGTTGGCTTGTGATGATACCCCCTTTCTCTTGGTTATACCACTAAGAGCCATTACCTTGGTGTTATAACCCTAAATTGCACCACACATGCTTACCTGGCATCAGGCCAACTCAGATCCTTTCTTTGCCAAAACACACTGCTAAACAACTCTTTGAAAATCCTCTTTTTGCCAAAACACACTGCTAAACAACTCTTTGAAAATCCTCTTGTATAAAGGCCCACATGCCCTAACTCATTACTGCATGCATGTACACTCTGGCTGACCCAAAACAACCCGTGTGGACCAACAAAATCATGAAAAAAGGAAAGTTGCCGATGAAACAAAAAGCTATGGCTGATTTAACTGAAACTCTCGGCCATGCATGGCTGAGGGTTTGTCCAAATACCTAGCTCCTTCTAGCCTATAAAAGAAAGGGTAGGGGTACCATTTGGAAAAGGAAAAATATAGCAAAGAAACTCTGCCCATTTACGTATTCCATTGTCCCAACCCTTTAGCCTTTCCCAATGCCAAAGGAGATTTAAAGAAAAGCAGTTGAAGGATAGAAGAAGAGGAGCCTCGGATCAGGTTCAAGGAGCGGTGGCCAGTCTCAACTTTTGTAAGTTGACTCATTTTAAGCAATAAAGAGAATGCTTTTCCCGTCCCAATTCATGAATGTTTTATGGTTTGATTAGTTTATGTTTGATTTCTAACCCGTGAGTATATAAGTAGAGTGCATGCATAGTTTTTTCTCGTCTTGAATGCAGGTCAGCTTTGGAAGGAGTATTGCGAACAAGTAATCAAGCACAACGAAGGTTCAACATCAAACACCAGTAACGAGGTAGGTTGATCTTTCCATGCATCTAATAAGAAAATGGGATTTAAATATAGGGATGAAGGTAGAAAGTAATTTCTATTCGGTCATATCTACATGCAAATTTTGAACTCTATTTGCTAGTCCGTAGGGTGTTTTTCCCCAACAACAGAATTGGTGACCATACTGGGGTAATTATTCTTGCAAACATATGGAGAGTTTGCATTGCCTCCTGCTTCGTAGACTTATAATTAACATACATTCTTCCTGAGTCTCATCATTTGTCGTGCTATTTTCCAAGGGAAGTTTGTCACTAAGCCTGAGTTGGCCCCTCTACAATATGTCTCTTGTCCACATACCTAGCCATCCTAAACATCCAATCAAGTCCTTGTTCGAAATCACTGAAGCCTTCATTCTGATCATCAAGATTATCAAGTCCATGATCGACGAGCCTTCAAAGACCTCTGGGTAGTGCAGTATTACACTCATATTACACTCCTACCCAAGTTTTGAAGATTTTGAAGTTGGTGCTCGAGCTTTGAAGATCTCATCTCCCGCCATCAGGCCAAATCAGCTTCTGGAAGATGGATACTCTATATGTATATCTTTCTAATTTCGAGATGTATCTCCACTGTGTATTGTTTGTGGCTACTCTTTATAGTTATTTGACATGGATCTATAGTGTATTTGATTGGTAGCCATGGTTCTATTTTATCCCGAGCATGGGTATGCTCGCCTCGGTGAGACATTTGTTATTTTGCAGATGACACCTCCTGGTTTTTGATCCTTGGGCTCAATCATTCAGCACATCAGTAAATATTGGTAATGTATTTCGGCCATTAGATGCTCCTCTGACCTCACACATTAGGGGACATCTGTTATAACCCTAAATTGCACCACACATGCTTACCTGGCATTAGGCAAACTCATATCCTTTCTTTGCCAAAAAACACTGCTGAACAACTCTTTGAAAATCCTCTTATATAAAGGCCCATGTGCCCTAACTCATTACTGCATGCATGTACACGCTGGTTGACCCAAAATAGCCCGCGTGGATCGACAAAAGCATGAAAAAAGGAAAGTTTCCGATGGAATAAAAAGATATGGCTGAGTTAACTGAAACTCCCATCCATGCATGGCCGAGGGTTCGTCCAAATACCTAGCTCCTTCTAGCCTATAAAAGAAGGGGTAGGGGTACCATTTGGAAAAGGAAAAATATAGCAATGAAACTTTGCCCATTTAAGTATTCCATTGTCCCAACCCTTTAGCCTTTCCTAATGCCAAAGGATATTTAAAGCAAAGCAGTTGAAGGACAGAAGAAGAGGAGCCTAAGATTAGGTTCAAGGAGCGGTGGCCGGTCTCAACTTTTGTAAGTTGAATCATTTTAAGCAATAAAGAGAATGCTTTTCCCATCCCAATTCATGAACGTTTTATAGTTTGATTAGTTTATGTTTGATTTCTAACTCGTGAGTATATAAGTAGAATGCATGCATAGTTGTTGCTCATCTTGAATGCAGGTCAGCTTTGGAAGGAGTATTGTGAACAAGTAATCAAGCACAATGGAGGATCGACATCAAACACCAGTAATGAGGTAGGTTGATCATTCCATGAATTTACTAAGAAAAGGGGATTTAAATCTAGGGATGAAGGTAGAAAGTAATTTCTATTCGGTCATATCTGCATGCAAAGTCTGAACTCTATTTGCTAGTCCGTAGGGTGTTTTTCCCCAACAACACTTGGTTTGGTGACCAAATAGATGGTAGTGTCATACCGTTACATGCCCATGGTCCTAATATGCCGACTCATGGTGAGACCTCCCATCCACCAACTAGTACCTTGAGTTTTGATTTATCTTATGGGTTCCCTTTTCTTACTGATATTATTTTTACAACTTTCTCAAGAATCTCTGGGGGAAGCAACTCAAAGGTTTCATTTTGGATTTTAACTCTTTCCAACTACTTTTACCCTCTGGGCCTTTATCTCCTTCTTCCCAAAAGTCAAGGTACAATCCTTCCTAGTGTGGAAAACCAAAATGCCTGAACCAAGGTAAGGGAAATATGAGAGGAATAACGATGGAAAGTGGTACGTATGGAGGGAATGGATGATGGCCTTTCATATACACACCTAGTGGAAAATCATCCTAAAGGGAGATCAACTTACTAGGGAATCACATCACCCTCCCAAGTATGAATAAGCTAAATATCATAATTTCCAAGAAAAGGTTATGAAATAAAGGAGAATTCAATGCAAAATGCTTAAATGCTTCAATAATCAGAATGACACATACCATGATACCCAGACTCATTACCTCATGGAGCAAGATGTACTGCTACTTCAGGACTAGGTTGTTGGGATGGATGCTACTGTGACTGATAGATGGGATATAATGGAGAAAGGATGGGCCCTTCGGGTTCATGCTCAAGTCATTCGGCTCTAGAAAATCCATGTGTAGGACCTGTGGGCCTTGAGACATGATATCCCAAGTTATCCATAGGATAGGGGATAACAAGACCATCATATTTAGTTTTCCAAACAAGATTGCAACATCTATATTTAACTGAATATCGTCTTTAGGAGTTGTCTTAGGAAGCAACTCACATATCGATGGTGAAGGTGGTGGAGGCACATTTTCTTCTAATGGAAGAGGAGTATCAGGCCATGATGACGGGGATGAATTTATTTTTCATCTTGTGTAGGTTATAATTTCCCACCTCCTTAATTCCTTCTTCTGATCATGTATCAATTTATTTAAGGCCCAAAGTCTCCCCTCTCTTTCTCCTATTCTTCTGACTTCATTGATCTATTCTTGGGTAACTTGTTCATCGTCGAAATTGCAAATCATAAAGTTTATATCTTCAGGATAATATTCATTTCATCGGGGGCACTCATCTTCCCTGTGGGGTTCTTGGCATGGGAGACACCAAGCTTCTATATAAACTATCGCAACAGGTTTCAAAGTATCTGGGGCCTTTGCCTCTTGTTGTGGTCTTGTTTAGAAACCAGTGGAATCTCTCTGCTGTATGGAAAGCTGAGGTCTAGGAGAAAAATTATTTCTTTCCATTGTAATCATACGGTTCATAAGATGATTTTTCACCTGGAAAAACTAAGTATACATTTGGTCTATCTTCTGAGTTAGGAGAGCAATCATATTAGGAACACTATTTTTGAAAACATTCATTCTTGCTTCGGTATTAGTACAAGGGTACTGAAAAGGTTCTATTTTTTAATCAAGGATATTCTATTCAATGTCGATACTGAACTCTTTACCCTCTACCAATGATGTGTGTAGTTTATCTTTGAGAATGTATCTGAACCGCCCTTCAAAATCATTCATGTAAAGGAGACAAACTGATGATGTTGTAGGAAGGTAATCTGTTGGAATTTAATTGTACAACATGTCAAATCTATAAATGAATTCCTTTACTGTTTCATTCTCCTTTTTGTTTATTTGATTGAACTGAGTCCCACGTGTCAAAAAAACTTCCTTTTTTGACCATCTTCTCTTGAAAAAGTTGGAAAAATCATCATAGGACATGATATGATTATCATGGAGTCCTCTAAACCAATCAAGGGATTTTTTAGTCAATGATGAAGCAAATAACCTCATGGTCACATCTTCACGATCAATACCTTCATTGTCCATTTCCTGACCCATGACATAAATGTTCTCTTCAACAATTATCAAATTGTTTCCTGGGAACTTTGGCAACCAATTGTTGACTTATGTTGGTATTTTGTTAGGGTAACCTTGGATATTTTCCATGTTAAGGGGTTTGTAGAGGTCCCTTTCCTAATGGAGAGCCATTGGAACAAGAGGAAGGGTATTATAGAAAAGGGTTTTAACAACAGGAGACTTGAGAGGAGGCCTTCTTTGGTTAACCTTATAAGTCTTGAACCTCATAGGGGGAAAAGGTTTGGGGAAAGAAGGATTATGGGAAGGTGGAGTCACTGAATGTGCTTCAACATGATATCATCAAGGAAAAGGGAAAGGGAACATCCCTTAGGTGGATTTTCCAAGCAAGCTAAGGGAAAGGATTTGGGGTAGCTTACCAAAGTGTCGTTAGGGCACGAAGAAGATTCAAAATCTTCCCCAGAAACGACGCCAAAATGTTATAGTGAAAGTTGTAGGTTGGGAAAATTTCGACCCAACCACAAAAGTAAGTTCTACAACTTGGTAATCCTACACGCAATTTCACCTCGATGTAGGTCCCACTCTTCAAGGGTGACTAGGTCACTCTAGGGAGGTGATCCCGACGACCATAGGGGGAATGATATGGAGATGGAAAGAGTTGGAAGTGGAGCCCCTAGAGGTTAAGTATAAGTGGAGTGAATTTTTTGGAATGAAGTCTTTGGAAGGTCCATGGGTTTCCAAGTATGTTGAGTAACCTGTAAATGGTGAAATACCTGCCCGAGAAATGAGAAAAACCACTTTACAATGATGTATGTTAGTTGGATTAGAACGTTAATATTGATGTCCCTAATTTGCAGAAATATATAATAGTACACATCAGAAATAATATGGTACTATAAGATTCTCAATAAATTCTAGAGATCAAGTAGAAGATACAAGAGAAAGACTAGTTAATGACTAGCTAAACTCAAGATGGAAAAACCAATATTCTAGCATAAAAAGATAAGGTTGTTGTAAACACTTGTCTGCAACAAATTATATCAGCCTTATGGGTGTAACATTCAATTTATTACATAAATTGAATCATCCACTTAAAACCCCTCAAAATTTTCCAAAAAGTGCGCTAGGCCAAAAAGAATAAGTATGCAAACTTTGATTAAAATCCAATGGTTGATAAGAGAGTTATTCAAGCAAATGAGTTAGGGTTTCTGCAGCCCTAATGGATGAACATTAAATTTAATAACAGCAGAAAGACGTCTCCCCTTGATGGGGATGCCCTAGTGGATTTGAGGTGCCCAAGGAACAAGGAATGAAATCCATTTTGCAAGAATTAAAAATGACCAAAAATAACATTACCAAATGAAATAATTTGTTTCTCCAATGCAAGACTAGTGCCTTTAGTTATGGGTTAATGGGGTAAAAAATAAAGATTTAGGGTTACTAAATCCTTGGGGGTGTAAATCCTCTTAATTCCCAAGGCAAGTAGCCTAGCTAGGGTTTGAAGATGAGGGGTGTAAATCCTCTTACTTAATCAACTAAACCCTTGCAAAATAACTTTAAAAGATTAGCAATTATGGTGGAAACTAGGATAAGGGTGTATATCCTTATAATCCCTATCTATCCTTGGCCAAAAAAACCTTATCTTGAATTATAAATGATAATAAAAAATTAAAGAGACCATACCATTCAAGAAAAATAATTAACATGCCAAAGTAAACCTCCACAAAAGAAAGAGAATGACCTCCTAGAGATAGCACACCATCATCATCATCATCACACCACAACCAAAAGGCATTATTCAATAGTGCAATAGGTAAAATACTCCAAGTGTAGAGAAAATTTCAAACCAATACTTCTCACAAGAGGGATATTTATGTTCAAATGAGATCTTATGATCTCTTATTTATACAAAATGTCACTAAGGTGACTTGTCCATATATTAAGGGATAAACCACAAGACTAGGGGTCAACAACCCTAATATTACCCCCTTTAACAAAGTAATATTAAACAATTCATTTAAAGTTTTACTTTTTCACAAATAAAACCCCAATTTTACATGGGAACTAGCCCTTTAGGGAATGTTTTTCCACTTGGGACAAGTCATTGGTGTTGGAGAAGCTATGGTAAGCATCCAAAGGCCACATGTCAAGCATATATGAAATCTCCTCATGGCCAAGGTATCATCCTCCTCAAAATTTCCATGTGCCAATGAGTGGATACATCACCACCAAACCCTATCCCCCTAAAAGTGACAACATGCCCTAAGAGGTGGCGTTTTGCCTCTCCTAGGAAAATCATTTGGCAAGTGAAGAATGGGATATGTCCTACACATCATCTTATAGGTCTTCAATTATTCATGTTTCTCATATTCTTCTTGCATAATATGAATAGATCCTAACTCCTGGCCATGGTATTTTGCAGTATTCTTCTTATCTTCCCATGGGAGAAACATCTCTATGGAATCTTCCCGCATGAAGGGTAAATAGGACCTTGAGTTTTGATTTATCTTATGGGTTACCTTTTCTTACTAAGAATATTTTTACTTCTTTCTTGGGAATCCCTCAAAGAAGCATCTCAAAGGTTTCATTTTGGATTTTAACTCTTGCTAGCTACTTTTAACCTCTGGGCCTTTAGCCACTTCTTCCCACTAGGAAAGGTGCAACCCTTCCTAGTGTGGAAAACCTAATGCCCAAACCAAGGTGAGGGAAAGATGAGAGGAATAATGATGGAAAGTGCTAAGTATGGAGGCAATGGACAATGACCTTTCATAGACCCACATAGTGGAAACTCATTCTAAAGAGAGTTCAACTTACTAGGGAATCACATTACCCTCCCAGGTATGAACATTTTAAAGAGCATAATTTCCAAGCAAACGTTATGATATGAAGGAGAATTCAATGCAACATGATTAAGTGCTTCAATAATCAGAGTGACACATACCATGATACCCGAACTCATTACCTCATGGAGCAAGACTTACTGCTACTTTAGGACCAAGCTGGTGGGATGGATGCTCATGATGCTAATAGATGGGCTACACTAGAGAAAATATGGGCCCTCCGAGTCCATGCTCAAGTCATCTGACTCTCAAAACTCCATTTCTAGGACCTATGGGCCTCGATACATGATCTCCCTAGTTATCCCTAGGATATGGGATAACATATGGCTCCAACTCGGGGACATGTGCTCATTGTAGAGTGCATGAGAACTTCAACATCTTTGGTATGAACTGTATCTGTTGTATCTCAACAAAATGCATCAATAACGTTAAGGGTGGTGATATCAACCCTCGCTCATATATGATATAAAATAAAGATAAGCAAACATATATACATAAAATAGAAAAAATACAATGATGAAAATGAAACTATACTAAAATGAATGCAGATGGTATATATGATGGATGCAAATTCCTAACTTACCTATATTTACCTGTGAAGTCAATTTGTTTCCCCATGATGGGGTTTAAGGAGGCTCCCTCTAATTGGAAATGGATGCTTTCTTCCTTCCAATGTTGATAAATAGTAGGCATCATTAACTGACTTCATTTTGATTCTAAAAGGTCCAAGCCAAAACTGTGCATTTCCTTTAACATTAGTAGGCTCTCCTTTCTTTGTGTCCCACATCTAGACCGTATCTCCCTCTTGATAGTCCTTTTCTTCACACTTGGTTATTTCTTGTATAAATCTAGTATATTGTTTTGAGGGGGGAGGGTGGGATTCAACTGTAAGGACTTCTTGTTGGCCTGGTTTGATTAATATGTCATCATCCCCTTTATTTAATAACTTAAGAGTTCCAACTTCCTTGTCCTTATATTTATATAAGAGTTGTTGATACTGTTCCTTCTTTGGCCATTGTGTCTCATCAAAATCTTCCTTTGAAGTGAAAGGCAAATCCTCTGGAGAAATTATAGGAAGGTTTTCCTTGATCGGCTCATGTATCACACTAGTTTCAACATCATTGTTAATTTATTGAACATGGGCCTTAGCCATTGGAATATTTGGAAGACGCTCTATTGTCCCATTATTCATAGGTACATTGATGTAATTTAGGTCCATCTCTGATGTACCTCCCAAAATTGCAACAAACTTCTTGGAAAAAAAACATCCCCCATACATCAGGGACGTCCACCACCACAATATCCATATGGATTAATCTCTCGAGATATTTACCAAGGTGTACTTCAACATCATCAACTACTCCATGAGTGGGTATGGCCCTGGATTCAAAACCACACACATTCCTATAAGGCTATGTGGCCTTTAGGCCTAGTCTCTCCATGACTCTCAAAGACATCATATTAGCACCTACTCTTGAATCAAGCATATAGTTTTTAAGGCATTTGTTATTCACTAGTAATGTCATGAAGAAGGGTGGGTCTCCATCATATTGAACCCTAAAATGGTGTTCTTGTAACATAATAGGAGGGTCCATTAGCTCATCTGATACTTTGTAAAAAGTTTCAAACCTTTCTTTCATAGATGGAATATTGATAATTTCCTTCAGAGGAATGGTCACATGCATTTTGGCCAATGCACCTTCAAAGTCAAAATTTCAATCAACCTTGTCAGCTTTCGGGGGATTTTTAGGAAGAAGTATGTTCATAGGCAGAGGTCTTGGTTGTGAAGTTATAGGTCTAGTAGAGATAGGTTGGTTCATTCACATTTGTCTAGTATACACTTGAAATTCTTTCTTTTTCAACTTTTCTCTTGACTCTTGATCAAGATTATTTATTGCCTCCATTCTAGCCTTCCTGGTTGCTTCCTTTATGCCTTCTTGATTTTATTTAATTGTGATATTAAGGAAACATTGTGGGGCCTCAATGGTATGATCAATAATGTTTACTTGTTCATGTTCACCATTTTTTAGGGGAAATTAATGCTCCCAATGTGAATCTCTACATTGCAATAACCAAGGATTCTCCTCTACCATGTTTGTGGGAGCTAAAGTATTAGGGATTTCTTGATCATTCTTTGGTTTGAAAACTTGAGTCCCTCTTTGGAATCGAAGTTTATAAGGAGGCCTAGGAGCTTGTTGTTGGGCTCTTTCTAAGTTGACAATCCTATTCATCATTAATTCTTGGGTTTTTACCACGCCATCTATAGTAAACTGTAAGTTTGCCAAGCTAGAACCAATATCTGAAGTAGATTCAACATTATGGACTACTTTGGGTTTATCATCTATTTTGACTCTTGGGGTAGAGAAAGGTTCAACTCTGGATGATGATAGGTTATCGTCAATACTTGTAGCCAACTCTTGAGCTTCTTGGACTATCTTATGGGCTTTGTCTTTGAGGAGAAATCCTATTTGCCCTGTAAAGGCTTTAGTGTAAAGAAAGAGAAGGAAATTGTCTAAAGGGTGATAGCTCACCGAGATTTGTTGTACCAACCTTTCAAATTTATCATGAAATTCCTTGACTATTTCATTCTTAGTTTTTGTGATGTTATTCATCCTTATCAGTAACATTTTAGGGTCTTCCTTGACACTCCATCGTTTGAGGAACACTTCCTCTAACTTTTCCATTGATGTAATAGTAGCATCAGGGAGACCATTGTACCATCGTATAGCACCATCATGAAGGGTAGCAGAGAACAATTTCATAGCTAAATCTTTAGAATGATCACTTATAGTATGGAGTTGAAAGAAGGCCCATAAATTTCTCATATGATCCTTCATGCTAACTACATCATTACCAATGAACTTAGGCAACCATTTCTCATACCTAGGGGGCATTTGCCTAGGGTATCTTGGAATGTTTATCATGTCTAACGGTTTGAAAATCTTGGTTGAACATTGTTTTTGGTTATTATCTTGATTTGGATTAATAGTATGAGTCTGAGCATTAGACATTGTATTGGAAGGAATATTTCATCCAAACAGTGATTTTACTATAGGAGAGTTTTGGGGAGGATTTCTTTTGTAAGACTTGGGAGGATTGGTATACCTCCCTGAACTTAGTGGAGTCGCCAGATAATTTTCTTTAAAATATCAAAGGGATGAGGGGATCACCCTTAGTGAAGTCTCCAGGTAAGCTTTGTAAGATAAAGGATTTGAGGGAAAAGTCTTACCGAAAATTTTTCATTGAGGAATATTGACTTAGTGTTCCCCGACAACGACACCAAAATGTTATCACACAATATGTACTTTCCTAAATGCCAATGGAATTTAATGCAAGATTGGTGTAACATGGAGTGACCTATCACTGCCACCTTAATAAGAAACCCCTTTCTATTTAGGAGTATGTCACAGTACCCCGGGGGAGACGTCCCCAGTGACCCGAGGGTTTGAGAAGGCTAAGGTAAAAGGTACAAAAAATTCCCCCCTCTCACAGGTCACTCAAGTCAAGGGTTCTTTGTGTCTTATTGAGATGAAGCAAAAAGGTAAATAAGGTGTACCTGCCAGAACACAACAAAAAAATTGAAAAAGTGGCAACTTCTAAGTACCAAATGATGTTAGTGCTTCATAAGACCACGAACCTTTAAAAAATAAGTAAGCTGATATAAAATTGCAGGAAAGTAATTATTTACAACAACAATAAGTATTTTGTAACAACCACAACAATTATGCCTTAAATTTGCTTGAAAAGGACAAGGAAATATAGCTTTAAATTGGCAAAATGATAACTAGTTGTCAGAAGCAAAATTGGAAATGTCTAATCAGATTTTAATTTCACTTTTGAGATAAATTTGCTGTTGTTAGATGGCTGCAGAAATATTTTGTGACAACAACAAGTTAATCAATTAATTGGTCTAGTTTAAGGTTAGTAGAAGTTAGTAAATGTTTCAAGGAAGATGGTTTTAGAGTTGTTTAGATCAATACATCACTATAGTGAGTAGACTAGTGCCTTTATAGGGAAATGGAGTCTATAGATGATGGTTTTATCTTGGAAGAAATGACACAGTGATTATACTTGCCTAAGGATAAGAAATGGATGGAAGAGGTGTTGGCTCTTCAAGGCCTCAAACATCCAAACCCTAAGAATAAACTTGATAGAGTGTAAGCAATTTTAGGCTCTAGAAAAATATCCCTTCCTTAGACTATTGAAAAGAACTTGAAGCAACAATTGACTAGATAATGACTTCTAAAGTGCTAGTATTTAGGGTTCTAGAAGTTTACCTAGGTTAAAATATTCTTAGCAAGGTCTAGCAAATGAAGAGTAAAGAAGTAGCAAATTAAGTCCTTTACTCCTAGGGTTTGTCAAGCAAGAAATTTCATAATATTTAACATGAATAACCAAATTTACCATAAACCATTCAAATAAAATGAAGAATTGTAGATTTACTTACTTCACCAAGAATAATAAAACCATAAAACCCTAGAATTCCAAGTAACTTCACCAAGAAATAATCCAAGTTGCAAAATTTTTCTCCAAGAGAAAGTGCGCCTAGAATTTCAACCAATAAACCCCAAAAAGGGAACACATTTTAGACCACACTACTTGTGTGATGAGTGATGATAAAAAAATGGGAGTATTGTCTCTCTATTTATACAATATTAATGACCTTTAATTAAAATTAGGTCATAAAAAGGTCGACATGGCCAAATTACATTGGAAATCCAGTTTTTTACATAAATGAAGGTAATTAAACACTAAAATCAACTCCAATGGTGATGTCATGTCCTTCTAGGGTGACATTGAGCCCCTAGGGTAGAACGTTAGGCCACACATACTGAACGTTTGGCCTCCAAAGAAACTGAAAGTTACCAGATGTGTCAACTACCCTCATAAATGCAAACCCTAATTGTGGATGACATCTAGGATCACAAAGGTGATGTCATGGGCTCCCAAAAGTCAAGGTCTAGGTGGAAAGACAAGATCCCCCTGGGTCTAGGTCTACCTAAGTGTCCTTAGTGAAACACCCTTCTTTCTTCCTGGTGCAAGTCTCTGGTGTCTCTTTGCCTCTGGTTGGGGTCACAACGTCCATCTGTGGGTTTTCATCCCCATGGAGGTCCGAGATAATCATTCTCCCATATGTACCTATCCACCAGGTAAGGTCCTGCAACAACAACAAGTATGCCCTTCATGGGTTCATTAGTCATAGGGATCATAGCAATATTAATCACATCTAATAATCAAATTACCCGAACATGTGCATCAAACCCCCCTTTACTAGACAAATTCTCAAAGACGTTATGCAATTTAACAAGTCAGGTTTGGAGAAGGTCTCAGGATGTCCTATTGGGCCAATCCTCCTTAAGATTGGGGTGTTTCCTAGGTGAGATCAAATATAGGTCATGTAAGTGTGTGTGAGGTGACATGGGGAAGTGTTTGGGCATAGGGTGCAGTGATAACATGGAAATGTAGGTCTTACCTCTGGGTGCCTTTGTAGAGGGTGAGCTGCACCTTGTCATAGATGCCATTCTTTCCTATCCCATTCAATACCTTTTATTCTTAGTATTATTTCTTTTGGTATTTTTCTTTCATGCTTCAAGGGAAGATCCAGAGGACACTGTCTTGGCTTGGCTACTAGAGGTGACAATGTTACCCACAAACATTTCACAGAGATGAGAAGGTTGGCTCGTGATGAGACCCCCTTTCTCTTGGTTATGCCACTAAGAGCCACTACCTTGGTTTGGTGACCAAATAGATGGTAGTTTCATACCGCTACATGCCCATGGTCCTAATATGCCGACTCATGGTGAGACCTCCCATCCACCAACTAGTACCTTGAGTTTTGATTTATCTTATGGGTTCCCTTTTCTTACTGATATTCTTTTTACAACTTTCTCAAGAATCCCTAGGGAAAGAATCTCAAAGGTTTCATTTTGGATTTTAACTCTTTCCAACTACTTTTACCCTCTGGGCCTTTATCCCCTTCTTCCCAAAAGTCAAGGTACAACCCTTCCTAGTGTGGAACACCAAAATGCCTAAACCAAGGTAAGGAAAATATGAGAGGAATAATGATGGAAAGTGGTAAGTATGGAGGGAATGGATGATGGCCTTTCATATACCCACCTAGTGGAAACTCATCCTAAAGGGAGATCAACTTACTAGGGCATCACATCACCCTCCTAGGTATGAATAGGTTAAATATCATAATTTCCAAGAAAAGGTTGTGAAATAAAGGAGAATTCAATGCAACATGCTTAAGTGATTCAATAATCAGAGTGACACATACCATGATACCCAGAATCATTACCTCATGGAGAAATATGTATTTCTACTTCAGGACTAGGTTGGTGGGATGGATGCTACTATGACTGATAGATGGGATACATTAGAGAAAATATGGGCCCTCCGGGGCCATGCTCAAGTCATCTGGCTCTAGAAAATCCATGTGTAGGACCTACGAGACTCGAGACATGATATCCCATGTTTTCCATAGATAGGGGATAACAAGACCGTCATATTCAGTTTTCCAAACAAGATTGCAACATCTATATTTAACTGAATATCATCTTTAGGAGTTGTCTTAGGAAGTAACTCACATATCAATGGTGGAGGTGGTGGAGCCACATTTTCTGCTGATGGAAGAGGAGTATCAGGCCGTGACGAAGGGGATGAAGTTATTTTTCATCTGGTGTAGGTTATAATTTCCCACCTCCTTAATTCCTTCTTCTTATCATCTATCAATTCATTTAAGGCCCAGACTCTCCCCTCACTTTGTCCTATTCTTCTGGCTTCATTGATCTATTCTTGGGTAAATTTTTCATCGTCGAAATTGCAAATCATGAAGTTTATATCTTCAGGATAATCTTTGTTTCATTAGGGGCACTCATCTTCCTTGTGGGGTTCTTGTCATGGGAGACACCAATCTTCTATATAAACTGTCCCAACAGGTTTCGAAGTATCTGGGGCCTTTGCCTCTTGTTGAGGTCTTGTTTAGAAACCAATGGAATCTCTCTGCTATATGGCAAGATGAGATATGGGAGAAAATTTATTTCTTTCCATTGTAATCATACGGTTCATAAGCCGATTCTACACTTGGAAAAACTGATTATTCATTTGTTATGTCATGTCTTCTTAGGTCCTCTACTGAAATTTCCCACACCAGGGATAATACCCTTCATCATCAAAATGAAAGAAACTACAGGGTAATGAAGAAATCAAATAAGGAATGTAGTACAAAACTCACCTTAGTCTACAATTTTGCTCAATATTGCTTTTGGTCCTCCTGATAAAGTTCAAAGGATGAAAGCCTAATCTCTTATGTCTTCATCTCTCTGAGGTGGGTTTGGATTAATGTCAACAATGGATGCATATTTTCTTCCTCTCTTCCTGGTAGGAAGATTTCTCGCAAAGTGTCCATACTTTTCACATCTGAAGCATTGGATCTTTGACATGTCTTTTCTATGATCATAATATGAAGTTGAGGAAGTCTTCTCGTCTTTGAATTTTTGTCTAAAGTTTCTTTTATTTCTTCCTCATTTATTTGTATGAAAGGAAAGAGCGTGATTTTCATCATGAGGGGAGTCTTCCACTCCTCTAGTTATAAGTCTGATTTCTTCCTGGGTAGGTAGTTTTTCTCTACCATTGATACTTTGAAGAAATGGTTCCCAATGTTTTGGAAGGGCATTGAGAGTGGTCAAGAAAAGTTCTCTATTTGATATGATTTCTCCAATGGCACCTAGTTGATCTCTAATCTTTGACATCTTCATGAAGAAAATAGAAACGATGTCACATGTTGTCATCTTGATATTTTGAAATTGTCCCTTCAATGTAAGCTCTAATGGTTTTGTTACTCTCAAACATATTAGTTAATGATTCATACATTTCATAGGCTTTCTTCAGGTTCGAAATACAAGGTAGGATATGATCTCTCATTGAGTTGATGATTATCTTCCTTACCTTGACGTCATATTCCTTCCTTTCTTTCTTCTCTTCATCGATAACTATCTTTGGTAAATACTTTTGTATCACACTCAATAGGTCATCCTCTTCAAGGGTGAAATTAAGTCTTGACTTCCAGGAACTGAAGTTCCTTGATCCATCAAGCCTATCTTCCTCCAAGGTTATGTTCATCATATTTTCGGATTCTTCACAAAACCTTACTAACTGAGATAGGAAAACTAACGACTAGGTTAGCAATATTAGGTTTTGTTGGGCTTATGTCTGCCAACAATAAGCCTTGAAATTTAGAAGAACACTAGTGAGCTAAAAATCTCCTTCAATAAGCTGCAAAAATGCTAAAACTAAAATTTCTGCAGAAAATTGTGAAACCCTAGAAACCTTAGGGCCAAAAATCCAGAATGCTCGAAAATGAAATCTAAGAGTTGTTGGAGGTTCACAGAGGGATACTGTACACTCCTATGCAATTTTTATCCCCAACGTTTCAATATAAAGTGCTGAAACCACCAAATAAGAGAGGGCCACACTCTTTCTCAAAAACCCTAGGATGGTTGTACAGTTCTGCAGAAAGGAGGACAACTTGTTTGAATCTTGTGCAATGGCTTCTTCAAGACCTATGCTCTGATACCATGTTAATTTTTTACTATTCTAGGCTCAAGCATGAGGTTTGTTTCAATTTTATCATTTACTTGAACCATAAAAAAATGCAGCTACACCATTCACAATTGCTGCAATAACCAAGATCAAAAGAAGAAGTACCATGCACAAGAACACAAGAAAGTATCCTGGGAAACCCTTATACTCAAGGGAAAAAATACAAAAATCCTTTGATATATTCTCAAGATAAGATACCCCAACCATAAAAATCTAATGCACACAAGAGGGTTCTCTACTACCTTGAAACTTGTGCCCAAGAGAGGTGCACACTTTAGCCCTTAAAGTGTACTTGCTAAAATTCTAAAATGTCAAGTGACTTGTGTGTTTCCTCAATGGGGAAATCACCTTTATTTATACTAGACTAGACACAAAAAAAGTGGTGTCTATTGGCACAATAGGGAAAACTTCATTAACTTAGTAATATAATTAATTATAACAATGATCATTAATTATATTTCACTTATGGTGGGGTCGACTTCTACCCTTTACTTCAAAATCAGGGTTACAAGAAAATATTACACTTAGAAAATATAGCAAGGGATCCACACGTCCACTAGTGCTCAACCACTAGGGACACACCCACCTGTTCTCAGCCATAGGGACATCATACTCAACAAAATCATCTGGAGTACCACATTGTCTCAAATATCACACAAAGGAGAACAATACACCCATCATATGGACACACCCAACCACTGGGGAACGACTCAATTCTCCAAAGGACAACGATGCCCAAACCACTGAGGGATGAACCAACTCTCACACAGAGGAGAACAATGCCCCATCATGTGAGTGTGCCTAGAACTGGGATCCCTCTCAGGTTGACTCAACTCAATCTCAGGGGAGAACGTATCTTGGAGGATGTCTCACGATGATGCAATCATAAAAAATACATAGTATTCAAAATGATGGGAGGGTCCTCCTTCTTGTTTGGCACATGTAAGACTTTCAAAACTTCCCTTTTCACAGAAGGGTTGGCACTTTTAACACTTTAAAAACTTCCCTTTTCATAGAAGGGATCTTACACATTCCTGTCACTAGGACCATCATATTTAGTTTTCCAAACATTATTGCAACATCTATATTTAATTGAATATCATCTGTAGGAGTTGGATTAGTAAGAAAATCACATACCATCGATGGAGGTGGTGGATACAACTTTTCTTCTTATTATCCCCTAGCTGAAGGATAAATAAGGAGATCATGTCTCGAGGCCCACGGGTCCTAGACATGAAGTATTGAGAGCCAAAGGACTTGAGCATGGCCCCAGAGGGCCCCTCTTTTCTTCAGTGCAGTCTATTTATCACTAACAACAATATCCATCCCACTAGCCTGGTCCTGAAGTAGCAGTGAGTCTTCCTCCATGAGGTAATGAGTCTAGGTATCATGTTATGTATCACTCTAATTTTTTAAGCACTTGAATATGTTGGATTGAACACTTCTTCATTTCATGACATTTTCTTGGAAATTATGCTCTTTGCCTCGTTCATACATGGAAGGGTGACATGGTTTCCTAGTAAGTTGATTTCCCTTTAGGATGGGTTGACACTGGGTGGATCTATGAAAAGTCATTGTTTGTTCCCTCCATACTTACCACTTTCCATATTCATTCCTCTCATCTTCCCTATCCTTATTTGGGCATTGGGATTAGCTACACTAGGAAGGGTTATACATTACCTCGTGGGAAGAAGGGGCTAAAGGCCTAGAGGGTAAAAGTAGTTGGAAAGAGTTAAAAGCCAATGTTGAAACCTTTGAGCTGCATTTCCCAGTGATCCCCAAGAAAGCAGTGAAAAGATTATTAGTAAGAAAAGTGGACCCATAAGATACATAAACACTCAAGGTACTAGTTGATGGATAGGAGGTCTCATCATGAGTTGACCTGTTATGACCATGGGCATGTAGTAGTATGACACTACCACCTATCTGGTCACCAAACTAGGGTAGTGGCTCTTGATAACATAGCCAAGAGAAAGGGGGTCTCATCATGAGCCAACCTTCTCATTTCCATGAAATGTTTGTGGATAATGCTGTCACCTCTGTTCATTAAGTCAGGACATTGTCCCTCCACTATTCCCTTGAGGAAAAAATCAAAAGATTAAAAGAAATAAATTTAATATTAAAAGGAAATGAATGGGATAAGAAACAATTGCATTTATGGCAAGGTGCAACTCACCCTCTACAAAGTAAACTACAGGTAAGAATTTACATTTCTCTATTATTAGATGCACCCCATGCCAGCTCATACACTTACATGACTTGGCTTAAATATCACCTGGGAAGCACCCCAAAATTAAGAGAGGTTAGCCCAATATGACACCTTGATACCTTCTCCAAACCTAACTTGTCAAATTGCATAACTTCTTTGAGCATTTGTCTTGGTTAAAGGGGGTTTGATGCACATGTTTGGGTAATTTAAATATTGGATGTGATTTACATGCTATGATTCATGTGACTTATGAAACCTTGGATAACATACTTGTTGTTGGTGTAGAACCTTTCCCAGTGGACAGGTAGACATGAGGGGATGATTTGCTCGGACCTTCATGGGGATTAAATCCCACTGATGGATGTTGAAACCCCAGCCAGAGGTAAAAGGAAATTGAAGACTTGCACTAGGAGAAAGAAGGAAGTTTCCTTTGGAGGCACCGTAGCAGACTTATACCCAGGGGATATTGCTCTTCCCACATGGATGTTTGATCCAGGTGGATATCGGTGGCCACCTACCTTTTCCAAATGGCTCAAAACGGTTTTCTGTCAATTTTGGAAATTTACTATTTTTAGCAGGTTTTGACTTTCGGGGCCATTTTGAGGGCCCAAATGAAGGATTTTAGATATTGAGATTCTCAATGATAGCCAAAGGAATTATTTATCCCCCAAAATTAATCTCCTCGACAATACCTTTCCAATGAGCTATCACACGCCTAAAACGGAGATCGTATGCAAAAGTTACGACCCCGGGAAGTTGATGTACTCACTTACCCAAACGGGGCCCACATGACTTTTGGTGCTTCATCTACCAGGGTTAGGTTTTTGGATGTCTAGGGTTTTTGGAATTCCTTATTTTTGTAAAAATACCTTCGGATCCTCATTGTAATCATATTCTTGCAAATGTGAGTAGCCGTCACATCTCTTCTCAGAGATAAGCTGCCGCCATTCTAGCGAGTCTTTCACTCTGTATTTTTACAGTCTCTGTACATTTCTTTCATTAATAGAACTTGTGTATTACTGTATATCTATGTTTATGGTTGCATCTCTGATACATTTCTATTATATTATTGAATAACTGCGATATTTGTGTGCATTTCCTTATTATATCTCCCATCTCATTTCATGCTGAAAATAATCCGGATCAACGTTAGCCCTTGAGGGCCCTAGATGTCACCATCATAGCTCTAGACGTCACCTAGAGCCAGGGTTTCATTTTTGGAGACATTTATGACCCTGGTGGCATGTGTGGGCATCATTTGGGGCCTCTGGAGGACAAGTGTAAGTTTTAAACATGTGAAATAAAGCAATGCATATAGATTCTTAAGAAAAACAAAAATTAATCAATTGGTCATACACATAGTACACATATATTTATACTAGAAACCCTCAACTAGGGAAAACCTTTCAACTCTTCATTATCATAATTTCACCATTCACCATACAATATATACAATTTTCTTAGGTATTCTGTAGATACCAAAACCCTAATCCATTAATCTGGGATTAATTTAGAAAATCGCTAAAAATACCAAAATCCGCTGAAAATAGCAAAAACTGCCCAAAAAAAAATTTTGGGGCTCTGCCCCGAAACCCGTTGTCCCCAGCCTACTTCTCGGTGCTATACATTGCACGTAACCAAGGGGGGGAATACCTGCCCCCCCCTTGGGACCCCCCTAGGAAGCGCCCGACACACACGACACAAAGAGCACTACTAGAGGGATCGTCAGATGTAATTGTCGAATCTGATGCACTTACACACACACATGAAAAGAATATAACATATACCCAACACCAAGCGACTCACTTTTGCAACTTAACGTTTCACTTATGGGGCTCAACGTCACCCTATAGGGGTATGGCGTCACCCTTTGAGGTGTTTCTATATGAAAATTAATTTTTATTATGTCAAAATTGAATTTTATTTTAAATTGGCCAGGTCGGCCTTATTTTTTACCTAAAAATAATTAAAGGTCAAAATTTTGTATAAATAAGCATAAAGTACTCTCATTTTCACATCACAACTTGTCATACAAGAAAAGAGTTCTGAAATTTACACCCTCATGAGGGTTATTGGTTGAAATTGTGAGCTGCCACTCTTGTATAAGGCTATTTTTTGCAACTTCGATTAATCTTGGAAGTTTTGTGGTGATATTGCATGGTATTCTCATGATTATTCTTGGTTCAAGTAAGTAAAATCTGCATTTTTTTCATCTATTGAATGGTTTTATTTTCTCATACAAGATTATGAAATTTCATGATGTACTTAATGCTTGAAGTAAGAAACTTAAATTGCTACTTTCTTAATTTTTATTTGCCAGGATTTTCATTGAATTGATTTACTAACTAGTAAAACCCTAGAGCCCTAAATTGTTAGCACTCTAAGGATTTTGACTTAGTTATCTTTATATAATTTTTACTCCATAAGAAGCCTAAGAAGATCAATGCGCTAGGGCCTAGAATTTCCTACACCCTAGAATCTATTCTCTTGAGGTCAATGCATGGGGGGACTTAAGTTACTACTTCTCCTATGCATTTTCCCTCTTAGAATTTGTGCATTATCATAAATTGATTTACAACCTTAGAAGAAGTCATCCTCCTTGAATCCATTACCCTTGAAGGAACTGGTCCTCTTATCCTATTCCTTGACAAGACTACACTCAACTTCACTTGCTATCTCTACCAACTTTACCTAACATACTAACCAAGTTTTAAGGTACTAACTTGCTGTTGTTGCTAACACTTCTACAACCAATATATAGCATCTCATTTAGCTTATAAGTAAATTAAACCAACCCATAAAATTGCATGAAGCAAAGTACTATCAATTGGAGTTAAAGTGTGCCTAAATTGCTCTTCACAAAGTGCATTTCTGAAGGTTTCTTGCAGCTGTAATCAGTCTTGTTTCTGTTGCTATTACAATCACTTTTGACAGCCTATTAGATTAATTTTTTGATTGATAAGCCACCCAAAATTTGTACTAGGCAAGCCACAATAAATAAATGCTAAAAGTGTCCACTAAATTGCCTTAACAAGGTACTTTTCTAAAGTTGTTTACTGTTGTCATAATTGTTAATTTGTTGATGTTATAAGTACTTTAACAACCCTTCTAAAGTCATTATTTGGCTTATATTAATCTAGAAATTGTAAGTGGAAAAATTACTATCATTGCAAGTTCTTTATCTTTTATTACATTGTCCTTATAGGTTACAATTTATGGATTTATCACTATTACTAAATATCTATCTTTTATGCATAAACTTGCTTGGTAACAAACTTTTATATTGAAGTCACTGGATCAAATAATTGATATCATTGGTTATTATATAACGTTTGTTGTTTCTTTGGTAAAGGGAAGGTACCATTCACCTTATTTCCCCTTAACCCCCTTGACTCAACCATTCTAAGTGACTTCATTCATTTGAGTGACCTATAGAGAGGGGTGGTATTACCTTGTCTTATCCTCCTTCATCAACCAAATAGGTCGTGGGACGTCTCTCTTGAAGTGAGATTTTCCTCCTAATAAAGAGAAAGAGGTACCCTATTGAGGTGAAATTTATAAGGTTACCTCAGTGTTACGTCAATCTAGGCCTACTTTCCTTTTGTCTCGGGAAAGTATAGATTGTGCGATAAAAAATTTAGCACCATTGTCGGGGAACATCCAGTCAATTTTCCTTGAACGACACTTTTTTGGTAATATTTTATCCAAAGTATTCATTTCACAAAGATTACCTAGAAACTCCACTAAGGGTGATACCCTCATCCCTTTGATAATCTCAAGGATATTGTCTGGTGACTCCACTGATGACGACCCGTAGTGGACATCAATACACACCTTCTTTTCCTATAGTTCCTATTATTCCCACGGCTCCTCCTCAATGGGCCCTCGAAGAAATCTTCGACCCTTTGGACTTGGATAATATCAAAGGGGGCTTACATGATCTACCTAAGGATGTCAATTCATGGATACCCAATTTTTTCGAAGAGGCTGGGGCTTTTGGCAAAACACATTGGACCAAATTTTGTGAAATCTACGACTTCCATCAGTCTGGGAAAGAACATCTTTACATATTCATAAAAATTTTCCTTTCATAACTTACTGGAGATGCTAGGAAATGGAGAACTAACCTCCCAAGAAAGAGCCTCACAACCTGTGAATATTTAGAACAAGATTTCTTGCAAAGGTGGGGTGTGATGGAAGATATGGCCTCCCTTTACTCACAATATCTCAAATTTTGCAAACAAGACGATGATACTATTAGGGAATTTAATGATAGGTTTAATACCTTTCTTGGTCAAATTGATTCTGATTTTCAACCAAAGAGCGCGATTCTTGGATAGTGCTTTAGATGAACTAAGAGAAGAAAATAAGTCACTCATTTAACTTAGATGATAGGAGTTAGGAGTAAGTTATCAAAATTGACTAGTTCTTTAGATGAACTAAGATAATAAAATAACCCACTCAAGAAAGAATTGATGAAACAAAAGGAAAGTGTTCACATTTTTGAAGAATCCCAACAGGTCATTGAGAACTTAAGAAATTAGCTAGAAGAAGCTAGAAAAATAAAAGAAAATATTTAATATCAAAAGAAGTATTTGGAAGCCAACATAGAAACACAGATGGGAGAAACATATATGAGAGAGAAGATATTGATAGATCATCTTAAGGAAAGAACTAACAATCTAAACTAGCTTGAGGAAGAGTTTGGTCAAGAAGAGAAAGGACTTGAAGAAGAAATAATCATGTTAAAAATTCATCTTGAAGAAGCAAAAAGAACAGAAGAAGTCATGAAGTATCAGATACTGAAGAAAGAAGAAGAGGTTGAGAGTCTTGAAAAAGTTGTCACATTGAGAAGTAAAATCATCAAGCTCAACAAGAATGTTGAAGAGATAGAAACATGCACATCGGTTATAGAGAATGAAAAGAAGCATTCTAGGTTGCTAGAAAAGAAGAATGAAGAAAATATAAAGAGTTATGTAGAAGTACTCAAAGGAAAGAATTATGGTCAACCAAAATATAAGAAAACTATTGAAGATACATCTTCAAGGAGACCATCCATGTTCAAGGCACAAAGAATCTTCAATCATGATCATGATTAGTCAAGGTAGAAATTCATAAGGACTACACCACAAACAAGATCATTCACTCTAGGTATGCAAATTTCTTTAATGGTCATTGTTTTTATTGTACTAATTTGGATATAATGTTTCAGATTGTAGGTATTATAAAATAAATGTTCAAGCAAGAAATGCCTATGTGGCCCCACATGTAATTGAATGTTAGAAATTTCATAACTATGGACACATAGCTAGTGATTGAAGAAGCATGATTGATACTTCCATGAAAGAGAACATTGATATCAGATATAAGAAAGTATGGATAAGAAAACAAAAAGAAAAGGTGAACAAAGACCAGGTCCCAGAGATCGCAATATTGGAAATAAAACGAGATGAAGAAAATTCTACAGAGAAAAAGAAAGATGTCAGGTACAGAAAGGTTTGGAAAATAGTTGAAAGGAAAGAAGGAAAGGTAAATGAGGAACGGGTTCAAGAGATTGTACTTTCAGGCATTGTAGTGAAATATGAATCCACATACAGAAAGAAAGAAGTCAAAGCTCAGAGAGATGATGAATCTACCAATGAAGATGATGATGAATACACATCAGAGAAAGAATTTTTCTAAGCCATTTGGATTAGAGACTCCCAAGTAATATGAATATTAGATAGGGGGAGTCTATGTGATAGTTGTGATAGACCAAAGAACCATCATTCGAGAAGCTTGTAGAATTTGAGAAGATAGATCCAGAGCAGTCAGTTAACAAAAGTATAATCAGTTGTAGTAGTGAAGACTTCATGATAGTATAGCAATAAATGGGTCAACATTATGGACAATTGTGCAATAGAGTCTTGGACATTATGGACATAGATGGATTTGTAAGAACACTTAGCAGGTTTGGATATATATATGACAGTGGATGAAAGCATGGATTCATAGATTGGTTCAGAGAGTGGTTCAGAGACAAAGGAACATTATGGATGTTAATTACACAAGAAATGGCTCATACAATGCTAATGTATTCCAAATTGACAGATATTTTTTTGGACACATACAGTGCATACAACAGTTCACATTCAAAACATAGTAATGCTTAGAAACAACAATGACAAAACTCCCTATGAGCTATGGAAAGGAAGTGTAGACAACAACCTATACATCAAAGTAACTCAAGGTAGTATTTTATTAATTGAAATTTATGTTGATGATATTGCTTTCAGAAGTACTAATGATTGCTTAAGCCAAAAATTTGCAAAGGACATGCAGAATGAATTTGAAATGTCATTACTTGGAGAACTATCCTTCTTTCTAGGTCTTCAGATATGTCAAATAAACTGAGGAATTTGTTTTCCTCAAACTAAGTATATTAGAGAAAGGCTAAAGAGGTTCAAAATGGAAGATTGCAAATCAGTTACCACTCCTATGCAAAACAATTGCAAGTTAAGAAAATATGATGATTCAAAGTCTACAGAACAAAGGAAATACAAGTCAATGATTAGTATCTTGCTATATGTGACAACATCCAGATCAAATGTAATGCAGGCAGTTGGACAGGTGGCACAATTTCAAGCAGCACCAAAGGAATCAAATGTATTAGAAATGAAGAGGATTTTTAGATATATCAAAGGAACAAAATATTTTAGATTATGGTATCTAAAAGGAAATGATCTATCACTTATTTCCTACACATATGCATATTGGGCATGTTGCATTGATGGCCAACGAAGCACCAGTGGAGCAGTGTTCTACTTGGGTGAGTGTTTAGTATCATGGCTAAACAAGAAACAATCATCAATATCCTTATCTATGACTAAAGAAGAGTATACTGTAACAAAAACAAGTTGTACACATGTTCTATGGATGAAACAAACTTTGACATATATACATATTGAATATGATGAGACCGTTCCAATCTATTGTGATAATACAAGCTCCATCAATATCTCAAAAAGCCCAGTGATGCACTTCAAGAAGAAGCACATTCCAATCAAGTATCAATTTCTACAAGAACGAGTTGCAGAGAAGAAAATTAGAGTTGAATATGTGGGAACAAAAGAACAAGTGAAAACCATATTTACAAAATTGCTTCCATGGGAAGCCTTTGAGTATCTTCACCAAAGACTCAGAGTAATTTCTACTCCAAAATGAATGCTTTTGAATGTTTATATTATATGTCTTAGATTTACACGAGGAAGCACCATAAATAAGATAGTTTAGGTTGGGAGATAATTTCATGAAGATTTCAATCAGGGGGAGTATCCCCAAGGATAGTTTAGTCAGGGGGAGCAATCTCGAATGGAAATATACCTTTTCCATTGATGACAAAGGGGGAGATATTTATCAGATGTAAAGGTAAATTCTTGGAGAAAGAGCACAGAGGCATGGTTCTAGGGGGAGCGATGGTCATAGGGGGAGAATGAGTGATATGAATTCAATATTGCATCATAGTGTTTCCATCAATGCCAAAGGGGGATATTTTTTATTATTTGGGTTGGTTGTCATTGATGGAAACCCTTGAAGAAAGTCCGGTAGCAAATTCCAGTAGCACAAAGTTTTGGGTAATAGAACCAAGTATTTTTGATGTATAATGATATGATTTTTAATATATTTGAAGGTAATAATATTATATATGGATAGTACATGTCATTCCATTTCCGGTGGTATGTGGAACGTCACATAAATCCTCACGGTTAGAGAGTTATGACCATGTGAAGTTGGAGAACCCTGATGAGTCATCTAGAAGCCCCAAAAGGTCAAAGTAGTCAAAGTGGTAACAAAGAAGAAATTATTTAAATAATAAAGTAAAGTGATGATTGTAATATAAGTCAAAGTGGATACAAAATAAATTATTTAAATAATAAATTTAATGGAGAAACTACTAAGTGGACAAGTGGTTAGAAGTGGGTTAGCCCTAAAATAAGGAAAGTGGTTTAAGAGATTTTAGAAGGTAAATAATAAAGTGAAGTGACGAGTGTACTATAAGTCAAAGTGGATACAAAATATATTATTTAAATAATAAATTTAGTGGAGAAATTACTAAGTGGACAAGTAGTTAGAAGTGGGTTAGCCCTAAAATAAGGAAACCGGGTTAAGATGATTAAAAGGTAACCCCTTGAGGAAGCTACATAAAAGTATAAATAAGAGGAAAATGTCTCTCATTTTAATCACACTTGATAATATTGAATATATAAAAGTGACTAAGGTAACCAAAGGATATATAATTCAAATTTCAGAGGGAAGGTGAAGTAAATAAGGCCAAAATTCAAGGGAGAATAAATTCTTTTGATGATGCTTTCTAAGGTATGTTATTTACAGGTCATCTCACCATTTTTGCAATAACTGTTTTTCTAGAATTATTAAGACCATGCAATTGGGAGGAAATTGAGGAAACATATCCAAGTATATGTGATGCAAATTTCATCTTGTGGGTTGTTGTAGTTTTGGAGTTACACTCCGTGGAAAATAGGGTTTGTGGCTAGTCCTGAAACTAGTCTAAAATAGGTGTTTCGGGTAAAAATGCCATAAATTCTTCATAACAGATCCAAATTTAGTAAGACAAAATGAATTGGTTAGAGTACAATCTTTAGTATGTTGTGTATGATTTTCATATCTATACAAAAAATATTCCGAGTGGGGAACTCTCTACAAGTTTGATCTATAGAATAAAACAAAATTCAACAAGGTATGCCATTTTTGCTATAACTCCTTTTCTGAGACGTTCCAAGTAGTGAAATATGGAGAAATTGCATAAACGACACTGAGGAATATTGTGTACTATGTTCAGATATTTATTCATTACAGGTACATATTTATGATTATTAGAAGTTAGGGTTGTTGACTAATCTAAAACTAGTCATGTGAGAATAAAGTAAAATTTGATGAAAATGCTAGTCTCTTGTTGAGGAATGTTTGCAAGTATGTGATCATATACACCAGGTATTTTACAAAGTTACAAATAATATTTGGATGATGAAATTGATGAGGGATTTTGGTTGAGGTATGTTACAGATAGAGTTTGTATGACAATGAGGTTGTGGCACATGGTTTGATGTAATGGTTTGTGGTATTGGGTTTATGGATATAATGATGAATTTCTAGATATATTTGGATGGTTATATTGGTATATGTATTTGGTATATTGTTGAGGTAAATGTTGGGTATGTTGGACACACCTACCACACTTAGAGGGGGGGTGAATGAGTGTGGGGCTCTTTTTCCCAAAACTTCCCTCTTGCACAAAAACTCATCAATTAGCATTCAACATTTATTCATTACCCATTGTTGTCATTTATAACCAGTTAGATGTGAGCACATATCAGCAACATATATAAACAATATATCATCAACAAGTCATCACCACAATGAACACAAAGAACACAAGATGTATGTACAATTTTCTTTTTATTACGGACTACAATCCTTGGGGTTTATTAGCAACAACTGAATAGAGTACAACTCTACAAGAGAACCATATCTATATGCAAGACTCAGCTTGCATTCTCAGCACCAACTGAGATGAGGCAACAATCCTCAACAGATATCAATCTGTACCATAAACAAGAGCATCAACCATGC
>ML812030.1:107614-120912 GCA_009831015.1 Picea engelmannii | reverse complement strand
CATGTGTGACACTTGGACGACGGAGACTGTTAGAGGGTTAGTCATTAAAAATTAATTAATTAATGATTTATGAATTAGGTCAGGCTCAAAATTCTATAAAAGGAGGGGAAAGGAAGGAAAGCGGGGAGGAACGGTGAGTGTAACGTTACGCTACCGAATTGTGGCTTGACGGGTTGCTTGTGAGGAGTTGGGTATATCTTAGCTGTGTTTGGAGTGGTAGCTCAGCCGTGGAGGCGAGCTGAGACGCTATTTTATCTCTGGTTCTTGTGTGGCCCCTTTGCGGCTCGGGGGGCTAAGGGGGAAGAAGAGTACCCCTAGCGTTGGCTGGGAGGTACCGGTGAGCTTTCTTTGGTCGGCAAGCGGAAGCGGCACGGAGCGAGGAAAGCGGCATAGCGCGAGGGACGTCTCCGAAGCGGGCGAGTGGCAACGGTATGGTTTTAATGGTAAAGTTGAAAGCAATTTTATATTCGGCAAAATTATTGTTATTGGTGATAATATGATGAGATTGGTTGGCATTATGGTTTGCAATTTTGTTCCGCAATGATATTATAGAGTTTGTTTATATTCTGATCATGTGTCACCTTAGTTATGATGTCCTGTGTTTTTGCATTGATATGAATTAGGTGATGTTGTTAATTTCTTATTTGTTAAAAGAAAAAAAAATAATTTCCTATTGAACTTCGCTATTCATATACATAACGAAGGGGTCGTTACATCTTTGGGAAATTTGGATATCTCTCTCTTATGAAAATGTCTTTTGGTGATTTCTCTTGGTATATTGTGGAGCTAAGGTGGTGTGCACCTCTTGGAGGATTCTTATGTTGTTTATGGATAGATATGGTTTGGTAAACTAGGGTTTGATCTTGCATCTTGTGGAATTGGTAAGGAAATTTCTTCATTAATCGATATTTTCTTCTTGTTCCATGATATTATTTTTTTAAACCCTAGGAGGAGTACAAGTGCATACACCCTCCACCAATTTTCATCTCATTTTTTGGTTAATAAGTCATTTTTGGCAAGGTTGCTAGGAGTACAAGGGTGTAAACCCTCCTAGATTTACTTAGTTTGATTCACATGCCCTAGGGAGTGAAATGGATTACACCCCTAGGGATATTATGGGTTTAAATCTCACATCCAAGACTCCATTTACCCAATATATTAAAGGCACTAATATGAAATTTTCATTGGAGAGATAAATTGCTTGCATTGGGTAATGTGATTTTATGATATTTTCAAATTGTTTAAAGTTGAATCAATTCTATGCTCTACTAGCTTTCCTGAGCCACTAGGGTATCATATTTTGGATAAGGATATATTATTTCTTTTATAAATTGAAGCTACAAACATTATGGATGCAACAAATTTCTCTCAAAAGTTTACTTTTCCTCTCTTTTCAACCACCAGAATTTGCTAGAAAGTTGCCATAATAATCTACTTGTCATTTAACATATTTTGGGTGGTTTACTTGTAATTTTTGGTGGTTGGAATTTTCTGTTGTAGAATTATTTTTCTACAACCACAAGGCTGTTATAATATCTCTGCAATAACATTTTTGAACAGCCCTATATTGTTTCTAAAGTATTGCTCTATCTTACTTGAGATATACTAGTCATTACTAGCTTATCTCTTGCATATTTAACTAGACTTTCAATGACTTATTTGGAAGCTTTGATTATCATTTACTTGCTGATTTGTATCATTGTTTACTACTGCTATATAGGAAAACAAGATTCACTTTCTTTTCCATTGGATATCTTGGCTTGTATATTTTTCTTTTCTTGTGTCTCGGGTAGGTAACAACTATCTTCCACAAGTACTCAAGCACTTGGCAACCATTGAATATCTCGAAGACTTGTTCCCAAGCCACTTTCCACTTAGTAGTTTGATCTATAGGGGAATCATCTTCCTTAACCTTACTTTCCAACTCATTTCCCCCTAAGGTTACCCAATATTCCCCCCTTGTTAGGATTTCTCCTTCACTAAAGCGAGGGGAGGGTTTATCTAAGGTGACAATGGATATACTCTCCCATAGTTCTCACCATCTTGTGGATTGGGTTAGGATTTTCCCAACCTACAATTTGTGCGATAACATGCCCTATTTTGGCATATCCACTCCAAACCCTTTATAATTTTGGCATAATCAAAATTTCGTATCTTCATGCCTACTTTTTTACTCTTTGTAAAATTTTCACATTTTTCTAGGCCCCAATTACTGAGCTTGACCTAGATCTTCAAAATTCACTATTTTGTTTTTTTTAGAAAATTGAAGCAGGATTATCCAGTGGACCTCACTGGAATTCTTGCATCCCTCACTGCGGAAACAAATGTTAAATTTCATCCAATTCTTAGTTGAACTTCTCATCTTATGGAAAATCAAGTTTTTGGCTCCAGATTTTTTTTTTAAACTGTCTAATTTATCCTTTCCTCTTCTTCTTCTCTTCTCTCTTATTTCCTCCTCTTTTATCTTCTTTATTTCTCTATTTTTTCTTCCCTCTTCTCTCTTTTCTCTTCTTTGAATATTTGTTTTATTTATGGGCCCCACCTGTCCCTGTCTACTCTCCTGGTGCCCTGATTGATCATTGTTGGGCCCAAGATATGATCACTTTTATGATGGTTATTATGCACTTTTGCCAAATGTACATATGCATTTTTCATCTTTTAAAGGAGATTTTTGAAGAATTTTATGATAAAATGGTATGATCGGCATAAGGTACATGTAATTCATGTTTAATGATTGTATCAAGTATAATTCATCATGTTTTATGATTTCCAAGAGCTAATTCACTTCTGGTGTTACAGGGCAAAAACACACTATGTTTCTAGTTCCGGCACTTGATCCAACACTCATTTCGGCATTTGTTTCGACACTCGATCCTACACTCCATCCAACAACTCTTCCTGCACAAAAACAGAGGGCGATTTGGCAGTTATGGTATTGGCGGCCAATGGGGAATGAATCAGAGACATGGGTTTTGTTCATGCTTATCCCCTTCATTTGCTGAACTCTTGACAACTCGATTTTGGGTTGTTATGGTGGGTGGTTATTGGCTAGCTCCATTTCAGCAGTTAGGGCACCATTAATGAAATTTTCCAATTTTATAAGTGGTTCGAACCTCCTATGGTCGACCACTTGGTCTGTAAACATTATAAATACCACCGTGGTGGTCAGATAATTGTTAATTAGTAGAAGAAGTCGTGTGTTAGAGCCAAAAATGATTTTGTCTTTGTTTTTGCATTTTTCAATTGCCAGAATTGTATAAAACTGTGTTTCTGCATTTTAATGGTGAATTCCTTTTGCTGATCTTGTGGTGTGCTTTTAGGGAGTGACCATGACTTGCTGGGGGGCCCACCAATAGTCTGGTAACTGTTCTTTGTGTTTTTTTTTATGTATTTCATAGATTAATTGTTCTCTTTATTTCCTGTACATGCATTTCTATTTTGTTAATTAGTTTGTTGTTATAATTTAATTTTCTTTGACTCTTTTGCAGGTTAGTATGATGAATTGTGTTAGCATGCATTAATCTCGTAGTTAGGAATGGATCTGCAGACTCCTAGACTAACCCCATGTGTAGTTAAATACTAGATTATGTTTTTATTTATGTTTTTAGCATCAAGTTTAAAACAGAGTTTTGAATAACATAGAATAGCGTTTTAATTGACAAGGATTTGATGGATGGATAGAGTTAATTCGAGTTTTTAATGATAGATTGATTATTTCAGTTTTATATAGATCTTTCTTACTTAGTTGTTGATTAATACAACTGTTAGTTTACTTTTTAAATGTCATGCTTTAATTTATGTTTTTAGTCATTTCCTTATTGCAGTTTGAATTGTTAGAATATACATAGCATAGTTTCATTTTATGTAATTTCTTGCCTAGAATTAGATTTCAAATGTATTTCTTAGTTAATAGCTTGAGTTTAAGTATGAATTTTGCTTATGTAGTATAGAATTATAATGATGATCTCGTTATGTTGTTGATGGTTAATAAATGAACATACAGGGTATTTAATATTGTTTTTGTCATGGCAAAATTCTCATTGGATTGTTTAATCCATACCTTTCACTTTGCCATTGAGATTAGTGTTGAGCTTACACCATTGGAATTGTCCTTTGTTGTCAAGTGCCATCAAGATATCATCCAACACCGGAGATATTCACACAACCACCAACATTATAATTGAATTGTCATAGGTTAAAAGATAGTTTTCTTGCCTTCATAGGTTAAAGATAGTTTCTTGTTTTCATAGATTAGAATATAGTTTTATTGTTGTTGTAGGATAGATAGTTTTGCATTGAGCATTTAGTCCAGTTGCCTCTTAGATTTCCTTTCATGCATTAGAAATAGTTTTGCATTGAGCATTTAGTACACTTGCCTCTTAGGCTAGGTAGTTGTTCAATGAGAAATTTTACTTTGATTGCTTGCAGTAGTTAGTTGCCTTTGCTTACTTGTCTTTTTCTTTAGTAGGTTAGTTAGGTGCCTTTGCTTGTATTTTTCTTTAATAGGTTAGTTAGGTGTCTTTGCTTACTTGTTTATTTTCTTTAATAGGTTAGTTAGGTGTATTTTCTTACTTGCTTATTTATTTTCTTTCATAGGGTAGTTTCTCATTGAATGTAGGTTGGAAAGTTAAAGAAGTTTGCTTTTGTCATTTGCTTATTATGCTTAGTAGTTTGCCTTTTCTTATTGTTGAACTAGTTTTCTTTACATAGGATTTTTTTACTTGTTTTCGTAGGAACTGTCCATTGATCCTTGGCCCAAAAGTACTTAGGTTACCTAGTTTTAAGTTGCTTATTACGGTTTTCTCATTAGATAGATTTGCTTGAGTAGATGAGCCTTAGATAGCTACCTTCCTTAGTTAGATTATACTCCTACCAGCCCTTCTACCTTTGGCATATATTTTTCTACAACTCTAAGTTTACTTACCCCGGGTTGACAATGTAATTGAGGGTTTTTAGTGTGTTTTTAGTGCATATAGAACACCCATCATTTTTGGCGCTGTTGCCGGGGAGTTGTCTCAAGGTAAGAAGTAGTTAGGAAATATATCATTCCTAGACCTTAGCATTAGATTGGTGGTTGGGGAAATTTAAGACGAGAGGTAAGAACATGCGCATCTGCTATAACAGGTTCCCCCAAACCCAATAGTAGTTTTTCTTTTTGTTTTTGTTTACTTTCATGAATAGACCTAGGGACCCAACAGGTAGATATATTAGATCTAAATCTTTCAACCAAGGTTCCTTCCAACCTTTTTGTGTGGAGGAACATTCCACTCATAAAATCTGTAGTCTGATACCGAAAAATAGGAGTTAGCTCAACCCAAAGAGCTAAATTAGTCTCTAAAGAGACTAAAAAAAGGAGAACTATAGAACAAGAAATTGAGGCATCAGTAATAGTGGGACAGGAGGCAACACCACTCAAGCCTTCCATAGAACCAAACAATACAACCTTTGTTTTATTACCACCATCAGGAGATCCTAACTTTGTGGACATCATCTTTGTGTGAACCAAGTTTTATCAAATGACAAGATGAATTCGAAGGTGACCATTAGTTTGGAAGAACTCTCTCAAATCCTAGCAACATATGGGATCTCTTCTTTTCAGGAAGAACACATCTTGACAATAGTCAAGAACTTATCTACCTCTCCGAAAATATTAGAAGAATCAAGGTCCTATGAGCTACAAAATGATTTTCCTCACCAAAATGCGAAGGAAACTGAGAAATTATGGACTACACCTAGTGGAGAGCAATCATTAAGACATGAGATTGAGGAGTTCTCAACATCCATCTCAGCAAATCCTTTATGTACTTCAGAAATCAAACATCCAGAAGAAAAGGATCTACACAACATGATGAAGGAGAGCATAGAAATTACTGTTGATGAACATCAAGATTACATTGAAATTTGGTTTCAAGAGGTCATCAAGCCACAATACTATTCTCTTCTTCAACACCTTCTGAGGCCCAAACAAGTAGGTTGGTTGGTTCTTCATATCCAGGTAATCACTGCGGTAAATTTTTCGTACATGGATATGAGTATGTTTCTTATCTTGCTCCGCACATGGTTACATTGGAAGAGTTCTTACACTTGAATAAAGATTTTCCCTTTCTTTTTTTAGGGTAGGATAGTAAATAAAAGTTGCATGTTGTTAGTTTAGCTTAGAGTCTAATGCAACCTCATTTTACATTTTCTTTTAATAAAATAACTATGAGATATATGTTCCAGTGACTTGATCTCATTAGTCTTTGATATTTTAGAGTGTGTTTTTTTCTAGAGACTTCTGTAGGTATTTATTTCACAAGGAGTAGACAGTTTCAAGGAAATATAAAATAACGATTCATCTTCGAAACATTGCTATACTTGAACCTTGTTATCTGCTAAGCATCAAATGAATAATGACTTGTTGTAGTTAGTCATGTTTTTGTAAAGATTTTCATCTTCTTGTTCTTAAGGCATTTTAAAAAGCAGTTGCTCTTGAAACCCTTCACCACTGTATAAGGAAGAGATACCATAACTATAATTCCTAGAGGTCTCTCGTACAGTTTTTCCAAGAAACATGAGTAAATGAGTCAAGTGTATTTATCAAAGTGTAACAAGGAGGTCTAATTAGCAGTTAGTCATGGAAACATCACAATAACTACACGGGAAGAAAGCAAATTGATCCTAGAGATACCTTTCTGTTCTTTCTCAATGGTACCATCCACTACACACTAAATAGCTTGATTACATCATATCTTTAGATAGGACACGTCTGCTTAAGTACCCCTTACATCAAGAAAATCACTAAGGAATATATATAACGAAAATTTATCCTCTAACATAAATACCATCACAATAAAAGGAAAGAAAAAGTTATTTTCAGAGTTGTCCCCCCATCCTCTTGCATAAAGTAGTCTTATACTAAAATTTTAAAAGATGGAGGGCCAGTCTCTGAGGGTGTAAGAGGCTAACCCATTGGTATACTGAATAGGTCTGCTGGCAACGGGTACCAGCCTATGGTATGACTAGGTAAACCCATTAGAGTACTGAACAGGCTTGCTGGCAGCGGGGAATTCTAACTATCAAGGATGATAATCTGACAAAAAAATAAATAATAAATTTAAACTTGTCTTGATGTACGACATTACTTGTAGAAAATAATGACATGAAGTATGTATGGTTAAGCTAAGGTTAATGAACCCCATAAAATTTCCATTGGGAACTAACTCTAAGACTATCTTGAAACTCTCTTTCCTACCTCTTCTTATCTATATATAGGACCTCTTATCCTATAGGTGGGGCCATCTTCTAACCGTCTCGTCAGACCAATCTGTGAAATTTATCTTTACACTTTACAAACTATAAATCTTTGGCTATCGGGAGAACTATACTTTTTATTGTGAGGTGTCACAATACTTAGGTGTGGGGGAGGGGTTCATGAGTTGAAAAATGATCATTGCCTAGAGAAGTAAATCTTTGTAAAAATTTTGTATTATTTTCATGATACAGATTATTACATCAACATTCATTTTATCTTGAATTGCTAAACTCCTGTGTGTTATAAATTGTTGTATATGTCCTTAACAAACCACTCTATTGGTTTATTTTTGTTACAGGTTGTTCATTGTAGGTTTGACATTACATTTTTGTTACAAGATGTTCATTGTAGGTTTCACATTACATGTTCTATGCAAGTGGATTGACTGAGGATGGTGGAAAAATAAAAAACAATAGAACACTCTTAGCCTGCCTCAACTCCTATTCACTATGTTCGTGGCCTCTGAGGAATCAATTGCCTCATCCAAAAAGATCCCAAGAGTTGGAGACCGTTGATTTAAACACCACTAGTTGCCAAGAGAAAGATATAACAGGGTTTTCAAAACTGAATTTTAGAACATCTATAGAGCTAAGGGATACTCCAAGGAGTGGATGAAAGAGGAGCTAATCAACCCTCTCATAGTCATCACCAGTTGATTACATGTGAAGGTAGATATTCCGTCTTTAAAGCCCACCACTTTAGATCATTAGCTCACTTTTAGTTCAATAAGACATTGTAACTTTCCCTTTTAATTCTTAAAGAGTCTTGAGAAGATGTCTTCCCAAGTGAGGAAGGATGTAACCAATCCCCATAACAACCTATTTCACCATGGCCTTATCAAACTACTTATCTTAGCCGAGTTGGAAAAATAGGAGAAAACGTGGGATGAGTTCATTTATGAATTTGAAAAACCTCATCTTACAATCAAGACTAGCATGAAGACTCTTGATCTAGGGACTGCTACTCCACCCAAACCCTCATTCTCAAGCTATTCCTTTCCCGGACCAAAAGTCCAAGAAACTTGTTGATACCCCTGCAGCCTCATTGGGAAAAAATACCAAGAAGCCTATTGCTAATTCATGGAACGAGGATGTGCCATATCTTCAGTCTGGGGGGAGTTTCCTAAGCTAAAAATGCTAAGCATTTCCCATTTGTATAGCAAACCCATGAGAAGAGGAAGTATGATTTCTGTCAAAATTCTATCATACTGTCTTTTTACAAAGTATTGGGATATTATATCAACATTTGTTTGTATTGGTTTGATAAATTATCTACTCCTGACATCATTGTGTGTGTTATAAGCTCATGTGAATTTTCATGTTTATGCTATAGAAGACTTCTTATACTTAACTACTCTTTGTGGCAAATACAGAGAGATTACAACTGTTAAATACTTACTGTCATCTGTATTCCAATCTTATGAAAGGAGGATAAGTTGTTTGAATTTTTACATATTGATGATAGGCAATAACAATTCTCCTGTTCACCATGGCTACCAGTACAAACCAAGCCTTTTTTTAGTATCTGTCAGTTCTGCCAGTCACCAGTGATCAAATTTACTCTTTCATGTGATTGATAAGATTATTAGGTCAAATTGTTATATTTTCAAAATAAGCTCATCAAATAAAATTTGACATATCTTGGTTGTAAAATTGTCATTGGTGTGTCTAGGTGTCATTACTACTCCCTCCACTCATCCAAGGTGATAAATTTTCATCATGGTCATGTCATCATTCCTTGTCATAAATTTTCAAATGATTGTCTTGGTCAAAGTTCTACTTAAAAATTGGTTTCTGAATTAAGGAAGATGAATTTGACAAAAGTGAAAGAGGTTTTTGTTAATAATAGACCAAGAAACAAAAACCTCCTTCATTTTATGCACATATTTTATTGTTTGAGAGAAATCCCCCAAATACAGTCGCTATAGGAGGGTTTCTACACATTTGTATAACTTGTCTCAAAGTCCATTTTTCAGAGGTTTGGAGAAGGAATTTGCAGTGCTTGATGGTTCCATTGTGTATAAGACATCATAAAATTTCCACACATACCAATTTAAGCCCAAAAATCCTCTGGGAAGGCCTTCAAAATCCCTATCAAAGACCACGATGCGCTTCTGTAAGTTTTGAGTAACCAACTTCAAGCTGGGATTCTGAACAAATGGGAAAGTAATTTTGAAACCCGAAGGAGGTTTTTGTTCATAACATACCAAAACACAATAAACTCTCTCAGGTTTTTAATATACTTTATGGTTTGGGTTATATACTATCATTTTAAAGGCCTATTCTTTTAGAAAATAAAACACTTTGTTTTTTTTTCTGTTTTAGTCATATTTGTTTTTTGTGTTTTCCTAACAAAAAGGAAGGAATTTTTGAAAACCAAGAGAGGTTTTTATCAAGAACATATTAAAAAAAAATAAACTCTCTCAGTTTCTAAATATATGTTATTTTTTTGGATATATTCAATTCTCTTAGAGCCCTAGTTTTTAAGGAAATAAAGCACTCTGTTTTTCCTATTTTAGTCATGTTTTCTTGGCATGTTTTCCTAACAACTGAAAGTGAATTTTTGAAAAACAAGAGAGGTTTTTGTCAAGGACATATTAAAAAACAAAAAATTCTCTCAGGTTTTACTATATTGTAGTTATAGGTATCACTTTGATACCTATTTTTCACAAGTCTGCCAGGCCAAAATTGTTGCGCTTATGGGAAGTCACTTTTGGAACTAATTTTGCAGAGGTAAAATTGTTGTTTTGCATGTTTTAAAGGATCAAGGGTATACTATACATATCAAGGCTTCCTCACATGTCATCAACAGCCTCCAAAAAATCCAAACCCTCCAATTCAAACTTAGAGAGCATGAAACACTGAGTTGTCATTTACGCCATGATAACGTTGTCCTACAAGCCAAGATGAAATTTCTACATCGTTAGGTTGATGATATTAACTGCTACCAATAATAGTCGTTGGATGCAATTGAAACACCATGAAAATCCTAAGTCAAAATCCCCCAGGCAAGAGGGAGAAGCTTCTAAATCTAATCCATCCCCTCCTTCACAAGTTTAGTCATAAAGGGCAATTTCTTTTTGTTTGCAGTGGGACCTACAAAATCTTAGGTGTGGGGGTAATGTTGGGCCTGAGATATGATCACTTTTATGTCAATTATTATGCACTTTTGCCACATGTACATATGGGTTTTTCATATTTTAAAGGAGCTTTTTGAAGAATTTTATGATAAAACGGTATGATCAGCATAAGGTACGTGTAATTCATGTTTAATGATTGTATCAAGTATAATTCATCATGTTTTATGATTTCCAAGAGCTAATTCATGTTTTTTGGTGTTACAAGGAAAAAACACACTACGTTTCTAGTTTCAACACTTGATCTGGCACTCATTTCGACACTCGATTCGGCACTCCATCCAATTCCTCTTCCTACACAAAAACGGAGGGAAATTTGGAGGTTATGGTATTGGTGGCTAGTGGGGGGCGAATCCAAGACATGGGTTTTGTTCATGCTTATCCCCTCCAACCACTGAACTATTGACAACTCGATTTTGGGTTTTTATGGTGGGTGATTATTGGCTATTTTTGTTTCGGTAGTTAGGGCACCATTAATGAAATTTTCCAATTTAAGAAGTGGTTCGAACCTCCTGTGGTCGACCACTTGGTCTGTAAGTATTATAAATACCACCATGGTGGTCAGATAATTGTTAAGAAGTAGAAGAAGTCATGTGTTAGAGACAAAAACAATTTTGGCTTTGTTTTTGCATTTTTCAACTGCCAGAATTGTATAAAACTATGTTTCTGCGTTTTAATGGTGAATTCCTTTTGTTGAGCTCGTGGTGTGATTTTAGGGAGTGACCATGACTTGCTGGGGGGGGCACCAACAGTCTGGTAACTGTTCTTTGTGTTTGTTTATATATTTCATAGATTAATTGTTCTCTTTATTTCCTGTACATGCATTTCTATCTTGTTAATTAGCTTGTTGTTATAATTTAATTTGCTTTGACTCTCTTTTGCAGGTTAGTATGATGAATTGTGTTAGCATGCATTAATCTCATAGTTAGGAATGGATCTGCAGACTCCTAGACTAACCCCATGTGTAGTTAAATACTAGATTATGTTTTTATTTATGATTTTAGAATCAAGTTTAAAACAGAGTTCTGAATAGCATAGAATAATGTTTTAATTTGAGTTTTAATTGACAAGGATTTGATGGATGGATAGAGTTAATTCCAGTTTTTAATGATAGATTGCTTATTTCAGTTTTATATAGATCTTGCTTACTTAGTTGTTGATTAATATAGATGTTAGTTTACTTTTTAAATGTCATGCGTTAATTTATGTTTTGAGTCATTTCCTTATTGCAGTTTGAATTGTTAGAATAGACATAGCATAGTTTCATTTTACGTAATTTCTTGCCTAGAATTAGATTGCAAATGTATTTCTTAGTTAATAGCTTGAGTTTAAGTATGAATTTTGCTTATGTAGTATAGAAGTATAATGATGATCTCGTTATGTTGTTGATGGTTAATAAATGAACATGCAGGGTATTTAATATTCTTTTTGTCATGGCAAAATTCTCATTGGATTGTTTAATCCATACCTTTCACTTTTCCATTGAGATTAGTGTTGAGCTTATACCATTGGAATTGTCCTTTGTTGTCAAGAGCCATCGAGATATCATCTGACACCGGAGACATTCACACAACCACCAACATTATAATTGAATTGTCATAGGTTAAAATATATTTTTCCTGCTTTCATAGGTTAAAGATAGTTTCTTGTTTTCATAGATTAGAATATAGTTTTATTGTTGTTGTAGGATAGATAGTTTTGCATTGAGAATTTAGTCCATTTGCCTCTTAGATTTCCTTTCATGCATTAGAAATAGTTTTTCATTGAGCATTTAGTCCACTTGCCTCTTAGGCTAGGTAGTTGTTCAATGAGAAGTTTTACTTTGATTTCTTGCAGTAGTTAGTTGCCTTTGCTTACTTGTCTTTTGCTTTAGTAGGTTAGTTAGGTGCCTTTGCTTACTTGTATTTTTCTTTAGTAGGTTAGTTAGGTGTCTTTGCTTACTTGTTTATTTTCTTTAATAGGTTAGTTAGGTGTGTTTGTTTACTTTCTTATTTATTTGCTTTCATAGGGTAGTTTCTCATTGAATGTAGGTTGGAAAGTTAAAGAAGTTTTCTTTTGTCAATTGATTATTATGCTTAGTAGTTTGCCTTTGCTTATTGTTGAACTAGTTTGCTCTACATAGGGTTTTTTTTACTTTCTTTTTTAGGAACTATCCATCGATCCTTAGCCCAAAAGTACTTAGGTTACCTAGTTTTAAGTTGCTTAGTAGGGTTTTCTCATTAGATAGCTTTGCTTGAGTAGATTATCCTTAGATAGCTACCTTCCATAGTTAGACTATACTCCCACCTGTTGGTTGTGGAGCCTGTTTATCTTCCTGATTCAGAGGTCCTTGCTTTTAGCCTTGTTTATACCCCATGAAGTATTTACACCCCAGAAGTATGTACACTCTTCCATGCGGGGGAGTGCAGAAGGGGGGTACCCCCTCTGTGGGGTCCGGGGGCAAGCGGGCCCCCAGCGGGGGTTTGGGGGCGAAGCCCCTGAAGCAAAAATTGCCTTATAAAAGTATATTGTAATTTCATTGTAAATATGGACCGTTCATTATAAGGTCACAGATCTAACGGTAGAGATTATGTTAGGGTTTTTGGCCCTAGAAGGCAACCCTCTTTTATGAGGGAAATGTATTGTGGCTACGTATGAATGTGAATATTGTATTTCTGAGAGAGGAGACTGTGAGAGAAAGAAGAGGAAGTTACAACAGGTTTTGCTGTAGGTTTTATCCCTTCATTTTGCTGGATAATAATAAAGGAAGGACCTGACAATTTCTCTGGTGGATGTAGCCCACACTGGGTGAACCACGTAAATCTGTGTCTCTCTTGTATTGTGTGTCTTCTATGTTTTGTTTCTGCATTTGTTTTATTTTATTGCTCC
>ML812030.1:28424-103904 GCA_009831015.1 Picea engelmannii | reverse complement strand
AGATTGTTGGTTGTGGAGCCTGATTATCTTCCTGATTCAGAGGTCCTTGCTTTCAGCCATGTTTATACCCCATGAAGTATTTACACCCTAGAAGTATGTACACTCTTCCACGTGGGGGAGTGCAGAGGGGGGGTACCCCCTCTATGGGGTCCGGGGGCAAGCGGGCCCCCAGCGGGGGTTCGGGGGCAGCGTCCCCCGAAGCAAAAATTGCCTTATAAAAGTATATTGTAATTTCATTGTAAATCTGGACATTTCATTATAAGGTCGCAGATCTAACGGTAGAGATTATGTTAGGGTTTTTTTCCCTAGAAGGCAACCCTCTTTTATGAGGGAAATGTATTGCGGCTACGTATGAGTGTGAATATTGTATTTATGAGAGAGGAGACTGTGAAAGAAAGAAGAGGAAGTTACATTAGGTTTTGCTGTAGGTTTTATCCCTTCATTTTGTTGGATAATAATAAAGGAAGGAACTGGCAATTTCTCTGGTGGACGTAGCCCACACTGGGTGAACCACGTAAATCTGTGTCTCTCTTGTATTGTGTGTCTTCTGTGTTTTGTTTCTGCATTTGTTTTATTTTATTGCTCCGCGGTCCTATTTTTCTAACACCACCAGCCCTTCTACCTTTGGCATGTATTTTTCTACAACTCTAAGTTTACTTACCCCAGGTTGACAATTTAATTGAGGGTTTTTAGTGTATATAGAACACCCATCAATCATGTATGGGATAGGGGTCCCTCTTCCTCTACCATCCCTCCACCTGATGCCCCATCATTGGATGTAGGGATGGGTGGGTCCCATCCCCCACCTTTTTCCCCAGAACATGTGACTTACATGTTCCTCCATTTGGACAAAAGAGATCAAAGGAGATTGAAAAATCACATTTATATTGGAGGTTTAGTAGTAAGGAGGTTAACAAACCACCAACCTATGATACCACCAAACCACCCTCCACCCATGTGTCTCTCCAAAATTCATTTTGGAAGTTTTAAAACGTTTCAAAATCGGTTTAAAAACCTTTGTTACCAATTATGGTTTCGTCTCACCCCCTCACCATCATGGCATATACATCACTTTTGTGGAATGTATATGGTTTCGTCTCACCCCCTCACCATCATGATTTCTAAGGATAAATAAGGAGATAGTGTCTCGAGGGCCTCAAGTTGTAGACATGGAGTGTTAAGGGATAGATCGAATCATGATGTCCACTTACGAAAATGGAGACCTATTTCACCACCAAACTTCTCTGGTTCATCATGATGGCATTCACCACATCAACATGTTTTTGGAACACAAATGGGTCTTGCTAAATGAGGTACAAGTTAGGTATTGTGGTAAGTGTCACTTTAATACTCGAGGCATTTGAATATGTTGCATTCAAATATGATTTTGAGTATAGAACGTTTGCTTGAAAATTATGCTCTTTTCCCTGTTTCACCTTGGTGGTTGACATTGTTCCCTAGTAAGTGGTCACCCTTGGGGAAAGGTTTGCTACTGGGTGGTATCATTGATGAGTCATTGTACCATTCCCTATCATACTTATCATTTTTCACAATTCATCCTTTTCATCTCCTTATATTTTTGGATTTTCGAGTGTACTGACCCAAGAAGGGATTGTACCTCATTTCATGGGAAGAAGGGGTTGAAGGCCTAGAGGGAATGTAGCTGGAAAAAGATAAAATAATTTTTTTTAACCTTCTATATGCTTTCCCAAAGAGGTCTTGATACACGCATGTGATGTCCCTTTATTTCCATGCATATGGAACTTTGTATACCTCTATATTCAAGTGACATTGTGGTATTCCTTTCAAGTTTTAAGTCACCCAATTTTTTTGGAATTTAATTAATTAATGGAAAATAAACGGGTTTGGAAAAAGGTTGCATTGAAAATGAATTAAGTGCAACACACCCTCTACAAAAGCACCCATAAATGAGACAATATGAACCCTTGTATGTCATGAACCCCATGAAAAAAATTATTGCCCCCATCCACTCCATATTCTTTACATGACTTGGAGAGAGACCACCTAGGAAACACTCCTTGACTTGAGGAAAGACTCACCTAATAGGTCGCCTTAACAACCCTCTCATACCTAAACTTGGCAAGTTGCACAGGGTCTTTGAGCACTTGTTTAATTTGACAAGGTAGTTTTGATGCACATGTTTAGGTGGATATTGTATTAAATGTGATTTTACTTGCCATGATACATTTGACTTGAGACCCTTGGAGGGCACACTCATTTGTCTTTGCAGGACCTTTCTTGGTGGACGTTTTGGAGGAACAAGCTTAGCTTAGGCCTTCATTGGGGAAATAATCCCACAGGTTGGATGCCATGACCCACACACCAGGATCTGACAGATGATGGACGTTTACTTTGGAGGAAAGAGAGGAAATATATCCCTTTCTATCCCAATGACTTGCCTTTGGAGGCCTTACACCACACTTCTTGGGCTTGATGTCTTGATTAGGGCTAGTGTTTGATGGTGGTAGTGATGACTTGTTGGAGGATTGGCACCTTTTGATGGAGTGAATCCATTGCACCATGGAGATATGGCCTTTGGAGGCCCAACAAATTCCTCTCCAATCTCAATGACTTATCAAAAGTGCCAAAACGTTACCCATTTAGGGATTGACGTCACATTTAGGGTCTTCTTTTGTGTAAAAAATCAAATTAAATTTGTAAAGGGGAAAAATTAAGGGGGTAGGCCCCCTTGTTTTGTGGTTTTCCCTAAGATTATGTGTACAAACATATTATTAGGTATTGTATAAATAAATACCATTTCATTTCATATTTTATGATAGCTCTCTCACTTGAGAAGACTACTTGGCTGAAATTTCCGCCCTCTTTGGGAATTTGAGCTATGTCTCTCTATTGTGAAATTTTTTGGATGATTATTGATATATTATGGAGCTAAGGTGATGCACACTTATCTTGAAGGATTATTTTTGCATGTGGATGGAATTTACTTGGTAAATTTAGGGTTTGTCTTGCTATCTTGTGGAATTGGTAAGAGAATTTCTGCATTTTGTTGGTATTTTTCTTCTTGTTTCATGCTATATTTGTTTAAAACCCTTGGAAGAGTATAAGAGCATACACACTCCACCAAGTTTCATCTTAATTGTTAATTGATAAGTCACTTTTCACAAGGTTGCTAGGAGGAGTAAAAGGGATTACACCCTCCTAGACTTACCTTTGTTGGATTCTATTGCTCTAGGGAGTAAAATGGCTTATACCCCTAGAGAAGTAGTGGATCCAACTCTTACAACCAAGACACCATTAATCAATACATCTAAAAAACTAATATAAAAATTGCATTGGAGGTATAATATTGTTGCATTGGTATACGTGTTTTATTGAGATATTTTATTTGTCTAAAGAAGATTCAATTGTACATGCCATTGGCTTGATTGAGCCCCTAGGGTGTCTACTTTGGCCAAGTATCTCTTGCTGCTGTAACAAATTTGTGCTAAAACCATTAGGGATGCAACAAAACACATTCAAACTCTTTCCCTAACTTACTTTTCAACCATTTAAGTTTTCTTGAAGGTTGCCATAATTAATCTAAGTCATCGTGCACATTTTGTGTGGTTTACTTGTTAGTTTCGGTGGTTGGAATTTTTTGCTGTAGAAAATATTTGATACAACCACTTGGATATCATTATAATCCTTTGAAAACATCATCTAACAACCCTCTATTGTCACTAAAGTATTTCTCTATTAAACTTGAGTTAAACTAGTAATTTTTAGCTTAGTCTCTTGCATCATTCACTTGATTTTTAGTGATATATTTTGCAGTTATTGTCATCATTTACTTTGCTGATATATATTATTATTTACTTCTCAAATATAGGAAAACAAGCTACACTTGCTTGTACATTTGATTATTTTTCTTGTATATCCATATTTTGTCTTGTCTCGAGCATGTATAATACTCTTTTTGTAATATCCCTAGGCCGAACCCAATTGTAATGTAAATGAAAATGTACTTAAGCTGGTGAGATTCTTGATATCATTTTTGTATGCACCTTTCATGGCATAGTGTGCGCATGGACAACGCAATAAAATGAGAAAGTGTGCACATTCCAGGATACCACACACAACAACTTAAGTGCGCGCGATTTTGAGGCCAGGGAGCCTTTGTGTATATGCTGTGTTTTATAGGCTGGTGAGCCAATTGTGTGAGTAGTAGGAAAGAGAGCCTAGATGTTAAAGTCCAGTGCACCTAATTTTGTATATGTCTCAGCATTAATATAAAATACATCGTTGCACGCAGACTAACCATGATAAAAGAGTATGGGGGACTAAACTCTACTATTTAAGGGAAAGGGGGGCACTAAAAGTTAAGGAAATGGGATAATCTAGGGAGCTTAAGCTAAAAAGGAATATTATATTAATATTTATTAAATATAAAGTATGGATAATTATTTTATCCTAAGTTTCAAAGTTGGGGACAAGTGGGACAAAATAGCTCCCAACATGACAAGTGTCAAGTTGGGGACATGCATACATATTGTTTGGACTTAGTTCATTTCCTATCATTCTTTCCATCATTCCTCTGATCATGGAGTCATCTAGTCAACCATCCATGAGTATTCCCACACTCATTGAGCTATCTTCTGTAACTTCCTGTCATTGTATCTAAACCTGTATCCATACTCATACTTATTGGTGTAGATGGTTAGCTTGGGAAAGGGACTGAAGAAGCGAGTTGTCAGGCCTGTGGTACATTGAAGAGGCGGGTTGTCAGGCCCGTGAGAAATTCTCTAGGTGAGAGAATTGATGGGGATTTATTTATTGAAGGTGCTAAACTGTAGCTACAGGGCTCTGAGACTTCCTGTCTGGCCTATTGCTGAAGCCCAGAAAGGAAGTGGGGCAACCGAAGGATTGTTGAGAAGATAAGGGAAAAACTTCCTGGAATGGGACAGGCATGTGGGGAATGAGAGACTGTAGACTATTAGTTTGAGTTGGCACCTGTGACGAAGTCTTTCCTGTTGTCTATGAGCCATTAGCTTGGTTAGGAATCCCTTTACTTGGGTGGAGTTTAGTCCCATCTCGGGGGTGACCCATTGTTGAGAGTGATGAGCAGTGTGGTCTAAGGCTGGGAGGTTTGTGGAAGGTCTGTACGCAGTTGGTGATATTCTTACCAATATAAGTGTCAACTGTGTGATAAATTTATATGCTGCATTATTATTTATGTGTTTATTTTTATGGGTATATCCTATGTGTGGTTATAACTATCTATATATTTATGGGTATTTCCTGTATATGCTTCATGTATACGTTTACTATTATTTCAGTGTGAATCCATGCATTTACATATGTATTTTTCTGTTTACATTTTAATTGCATGCATTTCAAAAAAAATTATGCAACATAGCTCAGTTGGATGTTGGGTATGTTACAGTATGTTCCACACAGAGAATGAAAGAATTCTCTCGTGTATCGTGGCCTGCCCTGGGTGGTCGAGGATGCTACAATATGGTATCAGAGCTTAGTTTTCAACATTGAGCCTAGATGGGCAGAGCAAGTTGAGTTGAAGAGAAATTTCATAGAGGATTGATTTCGAAAGGGGCTAAATTTCAGTTTGTAGGGCGTCCATGGTAAAAATTTAGAAGCAACGAGAAAGAATTGGGAAAAGCCCCAATTTCTGTTGTTAAATTCATGAGAAAATTGAGAAATTCGTCTAAGTGGTGAGATATTCCTGATTTGATATCTGTTGTAGAAAAATTAAGACCTAGAATGGGTCGAATTTGAAGTTACAGTGAATCCATGACAGATGGAGCGAGTTTTGTAATTAAATTCTCAATTCGTGAATTGAGTGTGGGAAAAAATGTTCTATAAATGTCAATCCACAATGATTTATTGTTACAGAACTGGTGTTATCGGGGTTAAATTGAATAAATTTCATAGTTGCAGAATGTCTATGGTAAATTGGGGAAAAAAATAGAAAAAAGCCCCAATTTTTGCAGTGGAATTCACGAGGAAATTGATGTGCATAAAAATGATTGTGCATAGGTGGGAACATTAAAAATGCATGATGCATAGTGAAAAGCTTGTGATATGTAAAAATTGGGCACTATGTGGAAAGATGTTGGCGTGCAGATGCGCGCACTAAATTTTGGCGTCGCACAGAAAAAGGTTGGTGTGCGGGTGCATGCCCTAAATTTAGAATTGTGCAATGCGAATAGGTGATGCATGCGTAATACTAGCGCGTGGTGTGAATATACATGATAAGGTGTGCACGGTGTGCACACACATAATAATGTTGCGCGTGGTGTGCATAGTATTGGCAGAGCAAAAAGGAGTTTGGTTGGTGCGCACGCTATATGGGTATATGTTGTCGCACGATAGTTTAGTTAATGGTGTGCACAGAGTATTGGTGCGCGGTGGGGGTGTACTAAAATTTGGCATAATGAAACATGTAGAGTGAAATGTGCATGGAATACCAATGTGTGATACAAAATTGCGCACAACGAGTAATAATGCAAGAACCAAAACTACGTGCGGTGGATATTGGCACGCGACACAAAAGTAGTGCACAGTTATTGGCATGACAAAGAAGTGATGCACAATGGTTATAGGTGCGTGGAGCATGATTTATCATTTGGTGTTGTTGTGAATGCTAAATATGGGTGTACAGGTTGAAATTTTTGCGCGTGAAGTCGCCTAGAGGGTGAACAACAACAGAAAACCTGCGATTTTCTGCGACGTTTTATAGAATTTGAATGTCATCTTTTTGCAGTGCGTTTTTGAGGCCGTTAAGAGCATTTTTAGCAACGCAAAAACTAAGATAACAGAGTGTTCCAAGGCGCACTTTGTATTTGTAGCTCAAATAAAAGAGCCTGGAGAGAGATTTCTAATGGTGTAAATCATTTGTCAAACAAAGCTTTTATGAGAAAGTTACAACACAAACAATGGAGGGAAAATTTTAAGACCCATCTAACTTCCAAGAGCCATAACTTTCTGCTCCAGAATTAGATTGAGGCGCAAGAGAAGTTAATGAAAATATATTGAACCATAGAAGACATTCCTAGAGCTGAATTAAATTTCTAGGCATGTTAAAAATGTTTAATATGGAGAAGAAGGTACCTGTAGCATTCCAGACCAAAAACATGAATTGGTGTAGAACTTTAGCAGGCTGTAACTAGTAGCTAGGAACCCAAAAAAAGGAAAAACTTGGACAGAGTGTCCATAATATGTATATGAGGAAACCCAATTGAGCTTCTATGAAAATTCCAATGGAGTATGTGCAAAAATGCATAATTACAACACAGAGTTGCGCCAAGTTGAAAAATGAACATAAAAATTAATGAACAATTTTCAAATGACCATAAATTTCTGCTCAAGACTCGGAATTGAGCATGGGAGAAGGCGTTGGAAATATATTGGATGGGGGAATATAAATATCTACCCAGAAAATTGATCTGGGCATTCAATTTTTCGAGAAATTAGAAGAAATAGTTCTGATATATTATTGAACCAGAATGGTTCATATTTTCATGAAATGGTTGAAACAGTTAGTCTGACAAAGTTCTATTGGATGCACATTTTGCAGAGTCAACAAAAACCACATCAATTCAAGATCAACACAGATTCCATAGGAATGGAAGAGGCATATGGGACATTCATCGAGGAAGATGATATGAGAGGGATGAATGTCCATTTGGGCATTGAAGGAACAAACTCCAATGGACATGGAGAAGGAAGGGATGAAAACATGAATATGGTAGAGACCATTAAAAATTTGCAGAAGGATGTCCAAATCCATAAAGATGATAATGAAAGGATTATGAGAGCCAAGGAGCAACAGGATGACTTCAACATGAAGTTAATGCAGAGATTGGACAAAATAGAAAAGAAATTGGATAAGGAGAGTGGCTCAAGCAAATCAGGAAGTTGCAAGTCTCCTGATGAGAAAAGAAGAACAAGAAATTTTAGTAGAAATCACCACCACTCCTCGAGGCATTCCAATAAGAGAGAAAATAGAAACTCAATTCCATCCCCTATCAGAAAGAATAAGAGGTCTGGGGTGGATGAGATACGAGGATAAATGAACAAAATCAAGCCTCCTACATTTGATGGTGAGCACAAGAAGGATGAATATGTAGAGACATGGTTGCTTGGCATGAGAAAGTATTTTCAATTGCATAATTATTCTTCTCATGCATAAGGTAGAATTTCTATCTATCAACTCAAGGGAAAGGCATCCATGTGGTGGGATCATCTTGCGCAGGTGAAACACATTAAAAAGAAAAGTGTTACTTAGAGAGAATTCAAGAAGTATTTTGAAAATAAATACTTGACTAAGAGATACTATGACAAGAAAATGAAAGAGTTCTTTGAACTCAAGCTTGGGAGTATGAACATTGAGGAATATGAAATAAGGTTTTTAGAACTGTCGAAGTATGTATCTTTCATCAAGAATGAGACAGTTAAAATTCAAAGGTATTTGAGTGGATTTCCAACATTCATCAGTGACAAAATACAATATGATGATCCCAAGACATTGGAGGAGACCATAAGGCAAGATAAATGCCTATATGATCAGAAAAAGCAAGGCCAACTTTCCAAAAAGATTGGGAAGAAAAAAATAAGTTCAAGATGGATCAGAGGAAGAAGGGAGCTAAGCCACCATTCTTCAAAAATAATACTCAAGGAAAACCAATGTCTAGAGAACCCAGAACGATTGAGACAGGGGGTCAAAGGCCAAGAAAACCACCTATTCAATGTTGGGGTTGTAAAGGAGTGTTAGGATATTTAGACACTTAGGATTTAGTTAATATCTACTTGGTCTAATATGTCGTTAGGTAAAAGTGTGTTTCTTTAGTATGCATTAGTATGCATTTGTAGTTAGGAAATCCGATGGTCACGATATGTTCCCGACATAGAGTGATCCGACGGTTCATACTCTCCTCAATCTTAACGGCCATTGATCTGTGGCTTAACACCCGATTGGTCCATGATCTCTATTTAAAGAGCATGGAGGGTCATTTTCCGATGATCGATTGTGAGAAACTCTCTTGTAAAATCTCTCTGTAATATTTTTTCTTTGCATTAATAAACTGCTCCAAGTGGACGCGTTGGCTGGGGCCGTGGATGTTTCCCCGTAGGGTTTTTACCACGTGAAAACATCGGTGTGTTTATCTTTGATATGGTTATGTGAGTGGTTACTGAAGGTATTCGTCCTCTGTTGGAATACCTGTGTTGTCGAACAAGGAGATCATATGTTCAGATATTTCCCTCATAGAGGTGAAAAAGTGAGAACTGTCCACAATGTACAACAAGATGAAACAATGGAGGACATGGGCAGAAATGTACCAAGGATATATGCAACCCTAGAAAACAAGCAAGCAGAGTATCAGTCACATATGATTGACATGGAAGGTATGATCAACAACCAAACCATTGTTATTTTAATTGATTCAGGAGCTAGTCACAGTCATATAGATCCTAAGATGGTGGAAATTTTTCATTTTCCAAGAAGCAAGCATGGAAAATCTTGGTTGGTGCAATTGGCTACCAGAGCCAAAAGAAAATTTAATGAGATGGTTAAGTCATGTATTATGGACATGAATGGGTTGAACACCAAGGAAGATTTGAACATCTTTCCTTTAGGTTCCTATGAATGTCTAATTGGGATGGATTGTTTTGACCAACATCATGTTATCCTAGACTGTCATAACAAGGAATTTAATTTCTTGGATGAGGAAGGGAGCCTATGGAAAGTGCAGGGAATTCCCAGGCCAGTAACCATCAGAGAAATTTCAACATTGCAGCTGAAGAAATGTTACAAAAAAGGGCGTCAAATATTTGCAGCACATATGGAAGAGACACCTAAAGACAAGGTTCCAAATTTGGAAGATCATGTAGTCCTGGAAATTTTTTAAGATGTGTTCAAGGAGGTACTAGGACTACCCCTAAAGAGAGATATTGATTTCTCTATAAATTTAATGCCTGGAGTAGCTCTAGTGTCAAAGACTCCTTACAGAATGAGTACACTAGAGCTGAAGGAGTTGCAAATGCAACTTGAATAACTTCTCAAGAAGAGGTATATATGCCCAAGTGTGTCACCTTGGGGTGCCCCGATATTTTTCGTGAAGAAGAAATATGGGACATTAATATTATGTATTGATTTCAGACAGTTGAATAAAGTGACTATAAAGAACAAGTATCCTTTGCCAAGGATTGATGATCTCTTTGATCAATTAAAGAATGTAAAGATATTTTCAGAGATAGATCTCAAGTCAGGATACCATTAGGTAAGGATTAAAGAGAAAGATATCAACAAGACCTCCTTTAGAACAAGGTATGGTCATTATGAGTTCACAGTGGTGCCATTTGGGTTGTCAAACGCACTAGTTGTTTTCATGTGCTTAATGAATGGTGTTTTCCGAGAATACTTAGACAAGTTTGTCATTGTCGTTTTGGATGACATTCTTGTATATTCCAAGTCAGAAGAAGAACATGAGCATCATTTGAGGATGGTGTTGCAAGTATTAAGGGATCATCAATTGTATGCCAAATTGAGCAAGTGCTCATTTTATCAGAAGCAAATTCATTATTTGGGGCATATAATTTCAAAGGATGGGATAGCAGTGGATCCTAAGAAGATAGAATCCATTAGAAAATGGTTAGTGACAAAGAATGTGACAGAGGTCAGATCATTCATGGGTCTTGCAGGATACTATAGGATATTTATTGAAGGATTCTCAAAGATTGCACACCCAATCACTTCCTTGGAAAGAAAGGGTGTGAAGTTTCAGTGGACATTGGATTGTGAAAATAGTTTCTAGCACTTGAAAAAATTATTAACAAGTGCTCCAATACTAAGGATTGCAGACCCAAATGAAGACTTCATTGTATGCACATATGCATGTAAATAAGGACTTGGTGGATTCCTTAGTCAAAATGGGTTTGTTATATGTTATGAATCAAGGAATTTGAAGGAGCATGAAAGACACTATGCCACTCATGATTTGGAGTTGGTAGCCATAGTGCATGCCTTGAGGAAATGGAGACATTACCTCATGGGAAAAAGGTTTGAACTGAGGACAGACCGTAATGGTATGAAATATTTATTTGATCAACCAACTCTAAATGATAGGCAAAGCAAATGGTTTGAATTTCTAAGTGAATATGACTTTGATATAAAACATATCAAGGGGAAAGAGAACAAGGTGGTTGATGCACTCAACAGAAGAGTGCATGAAATGCATGCTACAACCATTAGCATGCACCAATCAGATTTGAATCCTAGAATTTTAGAGGCTACAAAATTAGATTTGCAATACAAGGAATTAGTGGCAAGGTTACAACAAAGTAATTTGCAGTAGAAAACTGAAGAATACAAGCTAGATAATGATGAAATTCTCATGTACAGGGGAAGGATTTATGTACCAAATTCCCAGGAATTGAAAAAGTCTGATATTGAGAGAAATGCATAATGTACCTTATGCTAGGAACCCAGGTTATCAGAAAACTATTGCATCTATCAAAAGGCAATATTATTGGTCAGGCATGAAGAAAGAAGTTGCAAATTTTATTGCCAAATGTTTGGAATTTCAAAAGGTAAAAGTTGAGCATAGACACCCAGTTGGTTTTCTACAAACATTACCCATTCCTGGGTGGAAATGGGATATTGTAACAATGGATTTCATCACCAAACTGCCCAGAACAAAAAACCAACATGATTCCATCATGGTAGTGGTGGATAAGCTTACTAAAGCTGCCCATTTTATTCCAGTTAAGCTTACTCACAAGGCAACCAACATTGTTGATGTTTATATGAGGGAAATTGATCGATTGCATGGCATACCCAAGACAATTCTGTCTGATAGAGATCCAAAATTTACCTCAAAATTTTGGAAGGGATTATTTAATGGATTTGGAACAAATTTGAATTTTAGTACAACTTATCATCCAGAATCAGATGGACAAACAGAGAGGGTGAATCAAGTGATTGAAGATATGTTGAGGATGTATGTGATGGATAAACCATCAAAATGGGAAGACTACCTACACTTGGTAGAGTTTAATTATAATAATGGGTACCAAACATCTCTAAAGATGAGTCCATTTGAGACACTTTATGGTAGAAAGTGCAACACACCGGTAAGTTAGGATAACCCAACATATAGAGCAGTGGTTGGGCCAGAATTGATCAGGTAAATGGAGGAGAAAATGTTAAAAATAAAACAAAATTTAAAGGATGCCCAAGATAGGCAAAAAAACTATGCTGATAAGGGAAAAACTCACAGGGAATTTAAAGTGGGAGACCATGCATTCCTGAAAGTGAAAGCCAACAGAAGTTCCCTAAAGTTGGGAAGTTGTTCAAATTTGGAAGCTTGCTATTGTGGGCCATTTGAAATCCTAGAGAGGATTGGTCCAATAGCTTATATGATTTCATTTTCTGCATCTATGTTTGTTCATAATGTATTCCATGTTTTGTTGCTCAAGAAATATATACCTGATGCTAATCATGTTATTGATTGGAATGTGACCCATGTGGAGCAAGAAGGCACTTTCCAAGTGCATCCGGTACGCATTCTAGATAAGAAAATAAAACAGATCTAGAATCAAGCCATAGGGCTTGTAAAGGTCCAATGGACTTGGTACGGTCATGAGGACACTACTTGGAAGCATGAGGATGCAATGCGAGCATAATACCCACATCTTTTTGAGGATTTTTGAAATTTTGTTATGTACGAGTACATAATGCATCAAGCACAGTGCATAAGCAAGGGGAGTGGATTGTAATATCCCTAGGCCAAACCCAATTGTAATGTAAATGAAAATGTACTTAATATGGTGAGCTTCTTGATATCATTTTTGTATGCACCTTTCATGGCATAGTGCACGCATGTACAATGTAGTAAAATAAGAATATGTGCATATTCCAGGATACCGCACATAACAATTTAAGTGCACACAATTTTAAGGCTAGGGAGAATTTGTGTATATGCTATGTTTTATAGGTTGGTGAGCCAGTTTTGTGATTATTAGGCTGGAGAGCCTAAATGTTAAAGGCCAATGCACCTACTTTTGTATATGTCTCAACATTAATATAAAATACATTGTTGTGCGTAGACCGAACATGATAAAAGAGTATGGGGGAATAAAATCCACTATTTAAGGGAAAGGGGGGGGGGAATAAAAGTTAAGTAAAAGGGATAAGCTAGGGAGCTTAAGCTAAAAAGGAATATTGTATTAATATTTATTAAATATAAAGTATGGATAATTATTTTATCCTAAGTTCCAAAGTTGGGGACAAGTGGGCCAAAGTAGCTCCCAACATGACAAGTGTCAAGTTGGGGACATGCATACATATTGTTTGGACTTAGTTCATTTCCTATCATTATTTCCATCATTCATCCGATCATGGAGTCATCCAATCAATCATCCATGAGAATTCCCACACTCATTGAGCTATCTTCTGTAACTTCATGTCATTGTATTTGAACCTGTATCCATAGCCATACTTGTTGGTGTAGCTAGTTAGCTTGGGAGAGGAACTGAAGAAGTGGGTTGTCAAGTCCATGGGACATTGAAGAGGAGGTTGTTAGGCCCGTGATAAATTCTTTGGGTGAGAGAATTGTTGGGGATTGATTTCCTGAAGGCGCTAAACTACATCTACAGGGCTTGGAGACTTCTTATCCGACCTATTGTTGAAGCCTAGAAAGGAAGTGGGGTAACTGAAGGACTGTTGAGAAATGAAAGGGAACACTTCCTGGGGTGGTACATGCATGTGGGGAATGAGAGACTGTAGACTATTAGTTTGAGTTGGAACCTGTGACAGAGTCCTTTCTGTTGTCTATGAGCCATTAGCCTAGTTAGGAATCCCTTTACCCAGGTGGATTTTAGTCCAAGCTCAGGGGTGACCCACTACCGAGAGTGATGAGCATTGTGGTCTAAGGATGGGATGTTCATGGAAGGTCTGCACATAGTTGGTGATATTGTTACCAAGGTAAGTGTCAACTGTGTGATAAATTTACATGCTGCATTATTATTTACGTGTTTATTTTTATGGGTTTATCCTATGTGTGGTTATAACTATCTATATATTTATGGGTATTTCCTGTATATGATGCATGTATACGTTTACTTTTATTTCAGTGTGAATCCATGCATTTACAAATGTATTTGTCTGTTTATGTTTTATAAATATATATTTCCGCAAGAGTTCTATGTGTATATATTTTAATTGCATGCAGTTCAAAAAATTTATGTGGCATAGCTCAGTTGGATTTTGGGTATGTTACAGTATGTTCCACAGAGAGAATGAAAGCGTTCTCTTGTGTATCGTGGCCCGGCTTGGGTGGCTGGGGATGTTACACTTTTGTAGGTGCACTTTACTTTGGCAACCTACCTTTACCAATAAGACTCTTACCCAAGACATTTTCCACTTCTTACTTTGACATATAGGGGTTTCATATTCCATTATATCACTTTCTATCTAAATCCCCCTAGGGTCACCATGATTCCTCCCTTGTGGTGATTTTCATCATTACTAAAGTGAGGAGAGTGTCCATCTAAGGTGAAAATGGGTAGATACTCTCACAATTGTCACACATTTGTGGATTGAGTCGGGATTTTCCCAACCTACAATCTATGTGATAACATTTTGGTGTCATTTGATGATTATGAATCCTCTTTCATGCCCTAAATGACACTTTATCAAGTGTATCCCAAAGCCTTCACCCTAGGATTTCCTAGTGACTCCATTTGAGGGAAGTTCCCTTGTAATGTTTTATGAGCATTAGTCTCATCTGGTGACTCCACTAAAGAAATATCCCAAATAATGGAAGCATGGCTCTACGATGATTTCATGAAGCGTACAAAACCTTTGATTTTGAGGCTATTGATTAATGTCCAAAAAATTTCCTGATAAATTAGTTTGATGTCATCCCAAGTTTTGTTGGTGATCCTTTCTCAGTTGTATCACACATTGTCAAATTTACCAGATGCATTATGTTAGAGTTTAATCTATTATTAGGTTTCTTTTCAATTCACTATATAACCATAGCATAGACAAGATCACTGAGAAATAAAAAATCACAAGAGACACATAATTTATTTTGGGAAACCCTCATGGGGGAGAAAACCCAACAAAAACTTCCTTAATGTAGATAGCCAATACAATTCCAAGAGAATAAACCAAACAATACATAAATTCCTCTCCCAAGAATGCGCCTCTCTCTCTCTCTTCCTTCTTCTCCAATTGTAGCTCCAAACTTGTGCTTTGATGAAAAAGTGAGTGAGTGAACAAATGAGGCGCTGACCTCTCTTATTTATACAATCTGGCAGGTGCTGAATTGAGGTGTCTTTTCACTGGCAAGACCGACTTCTCATTTATATGATTACAATTAGGGTTATACCAATCCACAAAAGGGGATTTGGTCATTTACAATACCTAACATGATCAATCCACAAAAGGGGATTGATCTAATGAATAATGAATGAATAATAATTAGAATACTCTTTGTAGTTACAATATTTCAACACTCCCCCTTAACAAGAAGGGCATTCTACAACAACATCAGGCAAGAGAGAGAGAGGGAAACATCATAAACAACATATTGGAACACTAAATGGAATATATATAAATCATCAAAAAAAATTCTCATCATCAATATCATCATTCACAATAGAGAGATGGAATGGCATCATCATCTACATAAATATGGATTAGTATAAAACTAATACATCATCATCACAACACGAGGTTGGTCACATCATCACAACACGAGGCTGGCACATCATCATAGCACAAGGCTGGTACATCATCACAACACGAGGCTGGCACATCATCACAACACAAGGCTGGCACATCATCAGCATGAATTTGTCATCACAACACTAGGTTGGCACATCATCACGACAATTAAGCTGGCATATCATCACAACAATTAACTTGGAACATCATCACAAAAATTAAGCTGGCACACCATCACAACAATTAAGCTGGCACATATTCACATCAATTAAGCTGACACATCATCACAACAATTACGCTGGCACATTATCACAACAATTAAGCTGGCACATCATTAGCACGAGGCTGTCATCACAACACTAGGCTGGCTCATCATCATGGGGCTGGCATCACAACACTACTCCCCCTTTCGAGGCAGGTTATTACAGACTACACCAAGCTTATCTTGAAAGTGCTCAAACTTTACACGAGATAGAGGCTTGGTCAACACATCAACAACCTTTTCATCCGTGCTAACATACTGGAGCTTTATGGCTCCTTTCTGCACCATGTCACAGATGTAGTGATATCAGATCTCTATGTGTTTTGACTTGTCATGAAATACATGATTCTTTGTCATCTTTATGTAGCTATGATTATCACATAGGATCATGGTTTCTTCCATATCTAGGTCAAATAGACTTGTCAACAACTTCCTAAGCCATATGGATTCATAGTTGGCAGAACATGCAACAATGTATTCTGCTTCCACTATACTGAGGGAAATGCTTGATTGCTTCCTACTCTGCCATGAGATCATGGATGACCCCAGAATGAAACAACATCCTGAAGTGATATTCCTATCAGAGACACTTCGAGCCCAATATGAATCAGTATACCCACTCAGTTTGAAGTCATGATCTCCATCATAACTGAGAACACAATCTAATGTACCCTTAAGGTACCTCATCACATGTTTTGCAACAAATAGGTGAACATGTCTGGGTTCTACCAGAAAATGAATCAAGGTGTTCGAAAAAAAACAAATATCTGGTCTGGTGTTTATCAAATACATCAACGATCCAATGATGTGTCTATAAAACATAGCATCAATCAATTCTGATGAAGTGTCAACCGGGATATTCAACTTTGTTTTCATGGGTGTATTCATGCACTTGCAGTCCAACATATCAAATATCTTTAAGATTTCAACTACATACTTCCCTTGGTTAAGGAATATCCTCTCTGGACTCTTCCATACCTCAATACCTAAGAAATTCTACACTGAGCTTCTTCTTACATTCAATGATGATATTTTCTTCTCTAGTAAATAATAAGTCATCTATGTACAACAAAAATATAACTAGCTCATCATTCATAACCTTGAAGTAGAGGTTAGAATCAACTTTACTCTTGGTAAAGCCTAAGCTCATCATAAAAATGTCTATCCTTCCATACCAAGCTCTAGGAGCTTTCTTTAATTTGTACAAAGCCTTCTTCAACTTGCAGACATGAGTCTTCTTGTATTCAAATTCAAATCCTCGAGGTTGTTCTATATACACTTCTTATTCAATGACACCATTTAGGAGGTTGTCTTTACGTCCATCTGGTGTAACTTTCACTTAATCTAGCTTCAATGGCTATGATGGTTCTGATTGAAGTGTATCTAGATACAGGAGCAAATGCCTCTTCATAGTCAATTCCTTCCTTTTGAGAAAAGACACAAGTGAGAAACCTTTCCTTATACTTCTCAATACTTCCATCAACAACATGTTTTATTTTGAAAAGCCATTTGGAAGATACCACATCCTTTCTCTTCGGTCTGGGAATGATTTCCCATACATCATTCTTTATTCTATATTGGTATTCTTTTGTCATGACATCTGCCCATTATTTCTTCTGAATGGATTCTTCAAAGAAGGTAGGCTCCTTCTCTAGGAGATCACACATAAAAGCCATATAACTGGAGAATGGCTTAGATCTCTTCACTTGTCTCGTGGTTCCTTCGGGGAAACCATAATTCTCTCCATCTTGAATAGTTTCCCTTGCCCAAGCTAGCATCATCTAGGGAGGTTCTTGAAATTATACTATGTCATGATCTTCTAGAATTTCCTCATCGGGAGAATTTATGACTTCCCTCCCTGGTTATACAACTATGGGAGCTACAGGTTCCTCTTCATATACTTCTTCAAGCTAGTATATTCTTGATTTCTTGAGTGCTGCATATTCATCAAAGGTCACATCCCTGTTGATCTCAATATGATGGTGAACTAGTATATAAACTCTGAAGGCATTGAAGACCTTACAATATCCAACAAATATTCCCTTCTTTCCTGAAGGGTTCAACTTGATTCTCTTCTCTTTTGGAATATGTACAAATACTGGGCAACCACATATTTTGAGATGGCTTACTTTTTTCTTCTTTCTAGAGAACATCTCTTCAGGGGTCTTGAACTCAAGTGCACTATGGGAAAATCAGTTTTTTACATATACTGTTGTTTTTGATGCTTCTGCCCATAAGAACATTGGAAGATCTTGATCATGGATCATGGTATTCACTGCTTCCATTATAGTTCCATTCTTTCTTTCTGCTACACCATTTTGTTGAGGATTGTAGGGAGTGGTGAGCTCCCTCTTGATCTTTACATCTTTGAAAAAGTTTACAAATTATTTTGAGGTGTATTCTCCTCCATTATCTGACCTGAGTATCTTGTTCTATCTTTCATAAATATTCTCTATCAAGGCTTTGAATTCATTGAATTTAATGAACACTTCATCTTTTGATTTCAAAAAGTAAACCTAGGTTTTACGAGAATAGTCATCAATAAAAGATACATAGTATACATACCCACTAATGGATGATGATGGCATTGGGCCACACACATATGAGTGAACGAGTTCTAAGACTCCTCCTGCTTTACTGTCTCTCTTCAGAAAAGGGTTCTTGATGTTCTTATCTTGTGCACATCCATTGCACACACCTTCATGGTCAACCTTGAATTAAGGTAGACCTGTGACTTCCTTGCTTACATACGGCAATGCCTTGTAGTTGATGTGGGATAATATTCTATGCCAAATTTCACATGGATTCTCAATGGTGTGGGTTATGGCTGCTTCTGAGTGACCCTTTAGCTTATACAAGCCACCTTCTTCTTTTCCAATAACAATTTCTTCTTTCATGGTTTTTCCTTTAGCTCACATAATAAATTCTCCATCTATAAAGGCAACTCAAAAGCCTTTCTTTTCTAAAGATGATATGGAGAGTAGGTTCTTTGTCAAACCTGGTACATAGAGTACATCCTTCATCTTCATTGGAGTCCCTGAATTCAACTTGTAGTTTGATTCTCCTACTCCCTTGATATGGTATTGATAATCATCTCCAAGTGTAACTTTATAAGAAAACTTATTTTCTAAAAGGAAAGAGAGAATGTATCTTTGACTTGTCATGTGCTTGGAAGAACCACTATCAATGAGCCAAGTGTCCTCTCCAGGTGATACTGATCCTGAGAGGGATGAGATTAAGACATAGTCTTCAATTCATTCTTTTATCATCTTTGTGGGTGTCTCTTCATATTCAACTACATGGGCATGATGCCTCTTGATTTTCCTCTTGTATTCTTCTCATCTGGCTGGACAATGTCTCACAATATGTCCCATCTTGTCACAATGGTAGCATTGGTAAGATGAGAAATCTCTTTCTTTTCTTTGTCCTTTCTTTTGGAATCTCATTGGTTGAGATTCTTTATGTATGAATTTGTTTTAGGGTTGAGACTCTTTATGAGTTTCTTCTTGGAAGTAATAATTCTTTATTCCTTATTTAGTGTGAGTAGCTTGGGCTTGATCTTCATCTCTTGGTAGTAAATATTCTTAGTTAGCTACTCTTGATTCTTCTTGAATACATTCTTCCCAAAGATTGCCACATTTTAGTTTCTCCTTTATGGCACAAATAGTTTGGATGAATGAATCCCAATGTCTTGTGAGACCATTAAGTTCCATCATTATGAGTTCATATTCATCTATAGTATCTCCAATTGCTTCTAGTTGTTCTTTGAATTGTGATATTCTGGATAAATATTCCTGGATCACTTCTCCTTTCTGCATCCTTGTAGTCTTGAGTTGAGTTCTTATATTCATCTTCCAATTTATGTTCTTCCCTTCATATAACCTGGTTAGGGCATCAAACATTTATTTTGGAGTCTTCTTTGAAGCACTTGAGGAATCAAGTGATCTTTGATAGAATCTGCAATAATTATTTTATCCCTAATTGTGTCCTTTTGGTGTTTTGCTTTATCTGCAGCATCGACGGGTTCTGGTACTTCTTCTTTAATGAATATTGCTAGTTCATTCTATTTAAGAATTAGTCCAATCCTATACTTCCATGAATGGAATTTTTCCACACCTTCTAGCTTGTCAACAAGCTTAGTGCTTGCATACATCTTTTACCTGGAGCTAGGAAAATGACCAAAAAATAAAAGTGCTCAAAATTGAATTCTAAACTTACCAAGAGGTGCGCTTGGTTGAGGAGAGTAGTCTAGTGTGGTTAGATTTCAGAAAATCCAAATTTTACCCCTTCAAAATTGATCAGTAGATTTATGGACCGGTGCTTCTGGTTTTCTGGTACTTCTGGTACTCTCATACTTCTTGTTTTCTGGTACTTCTGGTACTTTGTGAAAACTAGGGTTTCAATTTTTGGGAGACCCAACCACTGAAAAGGTACACTGAATATGCCAAAGTGTTCCTTGAGGTAGGTCACACTTTTCTATATGGCTTTAGGTCCGAAATTCTTCTTCAATAAAAATCCCTAGTTTGCATGCACGACAACAATGACGTTTTTCTTCTTCTTGTGAAAGATTCTCTCTTCATCTTAACTCTGATACCATGTTAGAGTTTAAGCTATTATTAGTTTTCTTTTCAATTCATTAGATAACCATACCATAGATAGGATCACTGAGAAATACGCAATCACAAGAGACAAATCATTTATCTGGGAAACCCTCATGGGGGAGAAAACCCAACAAAAACTTCCTTAATATAGATAACCAATACAATTCCAAGAGAATAAACCAAACAATACATAAAGTCCTCTCCCAAGAATGCAATTATAATATTTCAACACATTGACTATATAAGCATTCAACATGTAGATGAGTTCCTACGGTTTTTTTGTTGTTTCTCTCAAGAAGGGAACAATGGGATTGGATTAAGTATTCTTGCAAGCCAAAGAGTATATATTCTTTAACAATCCTCATCGGATATTTCCTCAAGCATTGGGGGTTGAAAAATAAAAAAATTGAAGATACAATTCAAGACCTGGAGGATGCTTTTTCAAGAGAAGGTTTGGACCTTGATCCTATTGAGGGATTGAGAGAAATGATTCTTCTAGAGTTTTTTGAAGTAGCAGTCAAAAGAGAAGAAGTTGATGATAGTAATGAGTAAATTTTTGAGCGCCTCAAAGATAACATAGAAGAAGACGATGAGTTTTTTGAACAATTAATAAATCTTTTCCTTGATAAATACTTTCTGGTCAAGTTTTGTGCCCAGAGAAGAGAAGAATACGACACTATCCTTCAAAATTATGAGGAAAATCCTATCCTGAATGCAACATGGGAAGTTTCCATTGCATACTATGGAGTAAACTCACTATGTGACGTTGTAACCAAGAAATATGGTTAATAGGACAACCTTCCGAACCGAGATCAATCATTCTTGATTCTATAAAAAGTTTCTAAACTCGTTAAAGATCGATCCCAGGATGATGAATTATTTCTCCAAGAGTAGTAATTACCCCATGATTCCATTGAAGAAAATGAAGGCTTGATTAAGGAATAGGAGCTTGAAGAGGTGATTCATTAACAAGAATTTGATGTCTTAATCCATGAAGAGGCTCCTCATGAAGATATAATTCTTGTGTCTTCCTTCCCCCTTGATGAAGACATCCAGTTGGTGGTTAAACTATATGTACTAATTTCCCTCAATTAATTATCGACTAGGGAAAGTAGACTTAGAGTTTTGACACAGTATGAGTCAAGGCGGAAAGAAAAACTAATGGAAATATTAACTAACCAAGAGGATGGTTTACCCTAAGGATCAACACTCTTTTTCAATTTACAATTATAATTTAAAAGATGATTTAAAATACTCTAAATAAGATACAATCCATCTGAACAATATACTTGAATTTAGATGTATATAGAAATATTTAAAACAACAAGCTTTATTAATATAAGTGAATCAACTTTTCAAAAGCAATCTATGACTATGAACAATTCATCTAAGTAAGAAACTATCTGAATGAACAAGAAGCCTATGGATAAGTAAACAATATTTCAAAATCAATTCTTCAAAGTGAACTCTATTCTTAAAGCATGTCTTGAAAAACTCACAATTACTTTTATCTTGCAGGAAATAAACCCTAAGTTTATACTAATCTGCCTAACTAAAAGTAAAGAGTGTTGTGATAAGATTCAAATGTGAAGGTTATGTCTACGATGAAGGATTAAGTCACGATGGAATATAATCACTACTGATAATTCAAATGGAATCAATTCGATGCTAACTTCTATAGAGAAATGCAGAGTATGAATAAGACAATTTATGGAGAGCTTTTCCATTATGGAGATATCAATGCATATTCCTAGAATTAATACAACTTATAAACTTTGTACAAAGGAATTTGAAATCAACTCCTATCCTATCACTCTAATTCTTGAAATGAACCTAACAATTCATGTAAATCTACAAGAAGTAATTGACCTTCATAATTTAATAAAGTAGATATAGTTATGAAAAACACTGCCTACATAACCAAATTGTGAAGTAATTTACAACTTATGAAACAGAGGAAGAAAGCTATGATTTCATAGTTAAACAACTATAAACATATACCCATAAATAAATTACAGCCTACATAACAAGATGTTAGGTGTCAGAATATAGACAAGTAAATATGGACAACTGTGAGTACCCTATAATACACATAAAATTTCAGGGAGCAATATGCAAGTTATATAAAAAGATATACACAACAACAAAATTTTAACAAGTAACCCGAAATTATCAAGTGATGAAAGTTAAAGGCAAAAATGCAAATATACAACAATATGAACAAGCTACCCAAACCATTGGTGGGACCCCCAGACAGTCGTGGCACTACTCCAATATAAAACGTAGTCACAAACTTAGCATAGCATTAGTATTAACATAAAAACATAGCTTACATAGAAATTCAAGATAATGACTGTATATGTAAAATTGCGTCCTGCTCGTCCCTAAAGACTCCACTATTTATAGATTTTACAATGTAGCTAAGAGTTCGACCACTGAAAGGGTCGACTCTCTCTCTCTAAAATAGAAATTCATTAAAACCTATCAACAAAAAAAATCTCTCCAACAACTTCGTGCGCTCAAAATAAAGTTTGGCTCAACTGCTCGAATTTAAACGTGATGAGTTCCATAGCCGAAGGGCTTGAGCACAAACAAATCCCATGTGTCAGATTCGCCAAGGATATCCCGTCAATATTCCAACCTCCAACTGCACTGTGCTTCGAGGGCCTGATGGAGGTTTAGATGTAGGGCCGGATGGAGGGATGGATGGAGGGTCGGATGGAAGGTTGGATCACATGTTTTTACCTATTTCAAGAAAAAATAATATATTGATCGATTTCACTTACTCAATTAAAAACAAATCATCATAAATAAGGATTACTCATACCTTATGTTTTCCAATGGAAATTGATGTATAAAACCTGATAACACCTTCAAAAAAGAGCTAATAAAAGCATATCTATATGAATTCCATGTGCAAAAATGGATTTGGGTATCATAAAAATAGACAAAACACAAAGTCATCATTTCTCCCACGCCTAAGAGTTTGCAGGTCCCTCTATAACAAGAATGAGTCTCCAAACATAGCTATACTTGTGAAGGAGGGGGTAGATTAGCTTTAGAGGCCTCTCGCTCATGTCCTAGAGACTTCGGCTTAGGCATTTTCTAATGCTTTAACTACATCCTTAGACTATTATTGGTGCTAGTCATCTGATCGACCAACTACTGAAGATAATTTTCCTTTGCTTGAAGGACAACATTAGCATGGTGCAAATGACAATCCACGGTTTCACGTTCTGCCAAACATTGGAGTAGCTGAGCATTCTCCTTTTGCAATTTCTCAAGAGAGGAAGGCTTAGGATCCTTAGTAGATGTAGAAGGTATGTCATATTTAGAAGAAGGTGTAGGAATCTCAAAAGAGGGAGTAACAACGTATTTTTGAGGAAGACTTGGTTTGATAAGTTCATATTATCTCTTTATCAGGTTTAGACTCCTTTGCAAAATATTCTTTAATTGTTTTGTGGGGGCTCTCATGGTCGGAAGACAATTGAATAGGATCCGAGGTACTTGTAGGTTTTATATTGGACTTGCCACTCGTACTTCGAGTGCTTATTTGAAAGGATTTCCCCTTGAATCGATTAGCACCTCTCCTCTTTGTAGGAACCAGAGGAAAATCTTGATGAAATGAATCCTACAATTTCTTTGTTTTAGAATCAATATGTGTTGGAGGTAACTAGGAAACATTAGTAGGTTTATTAAATTTCTTACTAGATGAGGAGATAGGAGGATCAATAGTTTTCTTGGCTTTATTACCAGACATGGAGATAGTTTTAATTGGAGGGTTTGGAGTTTTAGGAGAGTGACGATTAGGTGGGGTAATAGTCCCAGGATCAATCAACTTCTTGCTTGTTTTAATTGTGAGATGAGGGTTCAAAGGAAATCCTCCCAAGTTTTATCCTGTTTCTTCAATTCAGATATTATAAGCAATTTAATGAGGCCATGGTGAAATAATATGTGGTGAGGGTTTCCAAAATTTTGTGGACCTGGGAGGACATATTCTCGAGGATTTTCAAAATATAGAATGGAAAATTCAGGGGTTTGTTGAACTGAAAATGGGCCAAAAGGATAAAATGTCAGGCTTTAAAAACAGAGTACTTACCTTCACAGGTAATGAGTCTGGTAATAATTATCATAGGGTTTATTAACTCATCTTTGATCCACCCTTTCGAATACCCTTTAGCTTCGGAAACGTTTTGGCATTTAGGCTTAAACACCCGGTTGTAGCTTTTGCATGTTAGTTGATGGTGTTTGAAGAATCGGTCCCCAATTAGTGGAAATTTCATGGACAAAGTAATGGATGCTTCAAAGACCAAGAAAAACAGTGACCCTATGTGAGAAAATATCCCATAAAATCCGAGAGAGAATTGGAGGGAGACATCATCATCAAGCCCCTGCAGACTGGAAAAGAATGACCCCCAACCTGCGCAGAGGAAGACTTCTCGACAGGATTTGAATTCTAGAATGGCCAGTAGATTAGTGTAGGATGACGGTTCATGAAGATTTGACATTGTTGCAAAGAAACAAATGAGCAGGAGGAAAAAATCAAGTAGAGGATGAGTGATATAGTAGGGAGAGGATGAGCAATATAGTAGGTAGAGGATGATAGATAAAGACATAGTACTCTTTCCTTGATGCAATTGATATGGAAATGGTCGAATCGTGGGTGTATTAATCATACATGAGCACCATGTGTGGTCATGATTGTGCCGAATTTAAATTTCGAATGATTTGTACTTTGGAGGTAAAACGAAATCGTATAAGAGATTTGATCAATGTCCAAGTTGAAGACTTGGACATTAGATCATAAAATGAATTTGTAAATTTAATTTGATCATAAAATGAATTTTAAAAATACACCACTTCAACAGACGTAGTCAAAATCCAATGATCATACCTAAACGAGATCATGAAAATCACATTTACAGTGTATACAATACTGCTATAATGGGAAAACCCCCCTATGGACTACACTAGGGTTCAACATGTAGGCAGAGCTAACCGTCTAAAGTATCCTACTCTTTAACAACTACCCCAAATACACCCCACATTCATGCATAAAAGACAAGGTAAAAATATATGGTAACTCTACCTTAAACTCCGCGTTCGGTGTCGATCCTTTTGCATTCAGTTGTTCCTCGACTACAAGTCTCCTCCCAAGGACGACCTATATTCATAAAAAAAAAACAAAGAACTACAAACATGAATATTATATATGAATTAGTGGGTTAGATGTCATAATCAAATATAAATCAAACATAAAGATTGAACATATCATATTCGGGACATAAAAAGTATTCCTTTTTAGTAATCTCACAAAGTTACTTACAATGAGATCGATGACTGCTCCTCGAACCTAGTCTGGGATCCTCTTCACCAATCTCAAACTGCACTTCCACATATCTTTCTCCTCTTCAACTCTCTTGAGGGAATGTATTAGGCTTGCAATGGAGGAAAAAGGAAAGAATAAGGAATTCTGGCTCAAAACTCACAATGCGGCTGCAAATTCTTGGGGCAAGGGGGGAAAGTGAAATGGGAAAAGTTTCCTTGTTCTTATGCTTAGATTTTTTAATGAGAGCCCAACACCTCCTTTTATATGACAAAAAGAATGGTTATTCGGTTGGGTGATGGGCTATAGGCGGTGGGATAGTTGGAAAACTACCCAATAACCCGTAATCTCAACGAATTCCTTGCAACTTTTTAATTTTTACAACTTTTGTGAGTATATGCACATTGTAATGGTGCAACTAGCGTATGTACGTGAGTTGTAGTGGTGAAGAAAACATGTGTATGCAGGCAGTAATGGTGCAGGGTGTGTACATCTTCAAAAATATGGTTTTTAAGAAGAGTTGCTTAGTGATGGCTTGGAAAAAATAGAAAGTAAGATGGCCTGATGCTAGGTATGCATGTATGGTGCAATTTAGGGTTATAACAGATGCCCCCTAATGTGTGAGGTAAAAAGAGCATCTTATGGCCAAAATACATTACAAATATTCACCAACGTATGAAGCGAGTGAACCCGGGACCAGAGTTCGGGAGGTGCCATTTGAAAAAAATAATAATTGTCTCACCGAGGCGGGCATACCCATGCTCGGGATGAAATAAATCATGGATTCCAATAAAATACAGTGCATATCCATGTCATATAAATATATAAAGTGTAGCGTGAGAAATACACAATGGATCTACATCTCAAAATCAAAGATATACATGTATAGTATCCATCTTCAAGAATCCAATAATGTTTGATGGATGGAGATGAGGCCTTCAGAGCTCAAGCAACAAATTCAAGATATTCAAAACTCGGGTAGGAGTGTAATGTGAATGTACAACTTCACTACCTAGAGGTCTTCGATGGCTCGTCGGGGAACATACAAGAGGATCTCGGTGATCAGGCAAATAACTTCAGTGATTTCGAACAAAGACTTGATTGGAATTTTGGGATCGTCGGGCATTAGGGAAAGAGACAAAATGAAGAGAGGCCGACTCAAGTTGGGTAAAAATTCCCTTGGACAATAGCATGACAGATGATCAGACTCAGGAAGCATGACATTGACATAAGTTCACAATGCAAGAGGCAACACAAAATCTCCATGTGTTTGGAAGAATAACCAAACGGAGGAGGACACAACTCTATGTAGCAAGAACAACTTCCTAAGGTCATATTAAATCCCAAAGCTTGACTAACAAATGGAAGGATGTGATTTGTCCAAGGGAGACTCATTGTGCTGCCATAAAAAGAAAATACTTTTCCCGTCCTCTTTTTGATTTTTTTGTCTTTTTCAATAATTTTGGAAATCTTGAAAAAGAATAAAAGAATGCTACATTACAAAAGAGGAACGAGTGTTGCAAGCATACTAGTTCCAAGCGCAAGGAACACACTAATTATCAGAGGAAGGAGACATGTGTAGGGAAAGGACACTTGGGAAAATTCCTCCATGGGTCAAGGTGTCAAGACGCAAAGGCAAAGTGCTACAAGGCTTGTGTATAAGGCATGCTTCAAAGGTTCAGTTGAGAGCAACATGGAGTTGGCATTAGGCCAAAGACACATAAATGAAAATGCGATTAATAGGACATAATGATAACGTCCTTCAATGTAATTTTAAATGAGCCCAGAGAAGGTAATCTCGGTGGTTTTTCATTTTTAGAGAGTCTGAAAAAGCGCAAAATAAGACTCCACTGGGGTATCTTTTTCGAAGGTAGTCTTGTCCATTCGAAAAAGGGGTAAACTAGCACCAAAAATATGTCTATTCAAAATCATTTTAACGAGTGTGACAAAGACAAGATCACTCGACAATATTTTCAATTTTAAGGAGTCTGAAAAGAGCTTAACTAGGGACTCACTACCTTTTTCTAGATTTAGTCTCCTTAGCCTGAAAAAGTGAAATTTTCTGAGGAGAAGTCTCCCGACGAGATGAATCTCCCAAGGTGTACCTTTTTCCTCCTTAATTTGTAGGCTGGAAAAAGGGGTAAACTCATGCCAGTAGATGTTTTTATGAACCAATTAACGAGTGTGAAAGAACAAGGTCCCTCGACGATTTTTTCAATTTTAAGGAGTCTGAAAAGAGATTAACTATGGAATCCATAGAGGACGTTCTTCTGGACCGGTTTAATGAGTGTGAAGGAACAAGGTCACTTGACAATCTTTTCAATTTTAGGGAGTTTGAAAAGAGCTTAACTATGGACTCCATGGTGGTTTCTTTTTCGTAAATTTAGTCCCTTGGGCCCGAAAAAGGGTTAAACTCATACCTGAGAATACTCTTCTAGTGAACCGAAGTTTCTAGAGCGTACCTTTGTTTGAAAAATTGACCATATGGATCAAAAAAGGGGTAAAATACTGTCGGACAGACCTACTGTCAAGTTTTAGTTTGGTGAGCATGAAGGACAACAAGATTGCTCAACAATCTTTTCATGTTTATAGAGTCTGAAAAGGGATTAAAAGAAGACTCATTTTCTAGGAGTCCTGAGGGTGAGGTCAAGAGTGATAACATATAAGACGTATGAGGCTCAAACTCATAATCAGGACAAGACTAACAAGGACTCCTGATCCTAAAGTCATTAATGATGGCATGGACACCAAAATTCAACCAGGATCTACCTAGGGAATCCATGTAGAGGTAGGCTCTACCACTAAATTACGACACTTCTAAAGAAGCAATGATGGTTCTGTGTCACAATTTAGTTGGATCGATCCTATGGCAAAGTGGAAAAGACAACGAGATGAAAAATGTGGAGGTGGAATCCTAACTTAAATGCAAAAATTTGGAAAAATGACTTTTACCAAAGAATCGTAAAAAGTGATCCATCTCCCAAAAAGTTTTTCAAACCAAAAGTGAAGTGTATCGTAACATCCAATGAGAAAATCAAGAACCATGTTAAATGATTTTCAAGCCAGAAAAAATGACAAAAGGTTCCAAAAAATGACAAAAAGGGACAAAAAAAGTCTATAAATAGAAGCTAGCAGCTCATTATCACCATTGCAAATTGAGAATTGACAAAAAATCCAAAAAAACACCTTTTCTAAAAGAGATGATTCCGAGAGCTTCATAGGACAAAACGAACTTCTGCTTGGACCAAGTAAGTACAAATCAACCTCTCTTGCATTAGTTTTAGTTTTGTTTGGGCGGTGTGCACTCTTAAAATGGGGCAGCCCTATGTGTACATGGGTTGTCCAAGGACAACCAGCGTATGTCCGTGGGCAAAAAATACTCTACCCGCGTACATACACGACCGTGCTCACTACATCCCACGTACACCATCAAAAAGTTAAATAAAAAATGAAATGTAAGATCTAACTCCCCTTTGAACTTGTCATTGACATGATGTATGTCCATTGAAGGGAGAGGGAGCATGATGATATAGATATCTTGGTCAATGAGGACCCTGCAACTATGGCCGCATTGAGACAATGTGGGTTGTGGAAGTTCTTCCGGTGTCCATTCATGAGGGCACAACCCAAGATGTTGAATGCCTTGGTAGATTATTGGCATCCTAACATTGAGGCATTTATGCTAGAGGGAAAATTGTTGACTCCAACGAATGAAGACATTTACTTCTTGACTGGCCTCTTGAGGAGAGGTGAACCAGTCAACTTGCGCACTTTTCCCACTGGGCCTCACAACATTGTTGAGTTGATTGAACTTCATTGCGAGGCCGACACTGAGAAAGTAGGTTCTTAGGTGCCTATCAACAAGATAACCAACCTATCATTGAAAGTGATAGTCTTACTCATTGGGTGGATCACTGGATCCGCGACTTTACATCAGGCCTCCCAGGCACACATGCATTGTGCAGTGCAGTGCTTGAATGCATGAATCTTTTATTAGAGTACGACCATGCTAGAATGCATGAAGAGAAAACTCAACGACTGTCGTGGGTGAAACAATAAGAACTTCAGTTTGGGACTATTCTGTGCTCATTCTTCTTCTTTGAGAGTACCCAGTCTCAGTCCATGAGAGACAGTGAGGGGGCATGTGGCCTCACTCCCAAAAGTGTGTAGATGGGAAACATTGTTTCCGTGATAGGGTGGAGGAAGGACCATAGAGGCCTTCAATGACACCTTTTTTGACTGGTGGTCACAGAAGATTCCGGCGATAGAGGACTACCCCTATGCTGGGATCAACTTTTCCAGGGACCCGAACATGTCCTTGCCTCCCGGAGCTGAGCGATGAGATATAGGTATGTTTATTTAATGTTTTTTAATTTTTAGTTTCTTTTTATATATATCATTTTTATGTGTACTATAGTATCTGACAACTATGTATCTATTATGTACATATGTGGGACCAGTGTGTCCAACAGATTTTGCGAGGAGCAGGTGACATCCTCGACTAGAGGCAACACCAATAGCGGTCATCAGACCAGAAGCAACAACAACAGGGGAACCTCCAGCCGGAGAGGCTGAGAGAGTGTTGAGATGGGTGGAGCAGAATCTCACTGCGCTCACGCATATAGTGCCCATGGACGAGATTGAGGATCTCCAACCATCTATGTAGCCTCATGTAGTTGGGGTACCATGGACCTAGGTCCATATTTTTTGGTGTTTGGAAAACACCGTCGTTCACTATGGTAAGGCCAATAGGCCCCGTGCTTATCGTAGGGTGGACCACTTACATGCCGAGGGCACTCTTTTTGTATATTTTTGAGGGCATAAGCCCTGCGATGTATACCCAAAATATTATTTTTTGAGGTGCTTGTGTCCACCTATGTACTGTGAAAATTTTGATATATATATATATATATATATATATATATATATATATATATATATATATGCGTATTTACATCTTTTTTATGTCTTATGGATCACATTTTTACAATGTATGCACATGTGTATGTGTGTGCTTCTTTATGTGTGTGCAATTTGCCAATCTAATACATGATTAGATAGAGTATATGTGATTTGATTCAATCTCCTAGGAACATGGATATACGTAATGTAATTAAAGCATCATTCTAAGAGATGTACCCTAAGGAATCGTCAGTGTAGACTAGGATCATAAATGTGGTAAACCCCGTTTAACTAGGACACAACCAGCTATGCAAATAAGTAGACCCGGAGGTGAGATATAACATGTAACAAAGCATCACAAAGAAACTCTATCACTGCGTTGTACTCGACAACGTTGTTTGTGGCGTCACCTAAGCATATACCTCCAAAAGATAGCAACTGGCCTTGAGGTGTGAATATCACCCAAGCTGCGGAAGCAAGCCTCTGAGTGTGTCAGCTAGCACCGTCCGTGAACCCAATGAACACCTCTGATTCACTTGACATTTTCCACAACAAAAAATATGGCATTAAAAATGACACGTCCATAAAACAAAAAGACAAAAACTAAAATGTAGAAGAACTATACATATGTATAAGAAGTCACCCAAGGTGACCCACCTACAAGTAATACTTCTTGAGGTAGAGCCCATTTCTAGGATCCACCAAATCTTTCCCTTTGAATTCAACCAGACAATAAGAACCCTTCTTTAATACTTCCTTCACGATGAAAGGTATGAACCACATGGGTTTGAACTTGACTGCCCCCAGGGGATCCTTATCTTGATCATAGACCAAGACAAGGTTTCCTTCGGAGAAAATCCGAGGACAAACGGACCGATCATATTGACACTTGACTTTATTCTTATGAACCTCATTAGCCAAGGTTGCATCACAATGTTTATCATTGAGCTGATCAAGATATAATAAGTATGCCTCAAGCGGTGAAGTGTCTGGCAATAACTGTACTGCCAACTTTAGAGATGGGATCTGACACTCTGTTGGCAAGACTGCTTCCAACCCGTAAACGAGTTGAAAAGGTGAGAAACTAGTTGCAGTCTTTACATACGTTTGGTAGGCCCACAATGCTAAGTACAACATCAAATGCCAATTTGACTTGGCCGAATTGATCGTTCGCTGCAGAATAGTCTTGAGGGACTTATTCACAGATTCCACCTGACCATTCGCATGTGGATAGTAGGGTGATGAATTCTCTTTCCTCAAACCAAGCTTTGATGTTAACTTGGACATAATTTTATTCTGAAAGCGACTACCATGTTCAATGACAATATCCCTCGGGATGCCTAACCTTGCTATTATCTGATTGAAAAAAAAGGGAGTTGTTGTCTCGCCATCATCTTTAAACGTTGGCATAGCTTTGACCCACTTAGTGAAGTAGTCTACTACTACAATGATGTAACGGTGCCCCATGGTTGAATGGGGGTGGCATGTGGTATAATCAATCCCCCACTTGGTGAAGGGGCCAACTGTAATGATGGGAAACATAGGAGCAGGGTGTGCCCTCATCTTTCGAGAGAAGATCTTACACAGGAGACACTTCTTGACCGATTCAATGCAATCCTTGATTAATGTCAACCAAAAGTAACTAGCTTGTAGAATATTTTGGGATGCTTTCAACCCATAAAAATGACCACCACATGCTCCAATGTGGCAGTCATTAAGAACGAGCTTCGCTTCTTCATGAGTGAGACACCGACGAAGGATGCAATCTGCACCTCGACGATACAAAGTTTCCTCGAGTATGATATAGTTTTTTTCCTGATGGCGTATACATCAACGCTCATCATGAGAAGTAGAGGTGAGGCACTTCAAAGTCTAGAGATAGACTAGTATATCTCCATACGAGGGGTCGAAAGATGAAATCAGAAAAAGATCTCCTTTAATCGGTGATTCTTCGGGCGTAACATCACCTGACTCAACCAGAAGTTCTGAGATAAGTTCCGCAAATACCAATGACTTCTTAGATTTCACAGAAACGAAATCCAAGTCAAATTCCTAGAGGATAACAATCCATCTACTGATCTTTTCTCCGATTACATGTCATGTCAACATGTATTGGAACAGATTCACAATGGCAATGACGGTGGTCTTGTGAAACAAGATGTAATGACAGAACCACTGGACAACATGTATTGCTACCAATGCAAGCTTTTCAACATGGGAGTAGTTGATTTTTGGTCCAATCAGGCCTCGACTCAGGTAATAAATCACATGTTCTTCAAGTAGATCATCCTCTTGAACGAAGACCATACCAATGGTTGACTCTACCACAACCAAATACAATAATAAATATTTATTATAATTGCATGGTTGAAGTAGAGGGTAGACACGATGGCACATTTAAATGCTTCGAATGAGCACTGAGCGGCTTCATTCCAATGGAAAAAGACACCCTTCTTTAGTAAACACATAAACCCTTTAGTGATCTCGGCATAGTTTGCGATAAAACGTCGAAGAAAATTGGATTTTCCCTGTAAAATATGAAGTTGAGGGACTGTGCACAAGGGAGGCAATTGAACTATCACCTCAACCTTTATAGGATCGACCATGATCCATGTTTTTGAAACTATAAAACCTAAAAGACGACTCGACATCACACAAAAACTGCATTTGTTAGGATTCAAGTGAATTCGATAGTAGCGACATCACTCAAAGATAATTCAGAGGTCTGTGGGATGATCAGCTCTCTTACGAGATCGTGATGCTAAATCATTGAGATAGGCCTTGACTATGTGTTTGAGATGTGGAAATAAAAATACATGGCTCGTTGAAAAGTGGCTCTAGTGTTCTTTAGGCCAAAAGGCATCTTCCGATAAGAAAATGTACCCCATGGATAGATAGAATTTGTTTTATCCTGGTATTTGGGATGAATCTGTATTTGATTGTATCTCGAAAAACCATCCATGAAAGAAAAGACCTCACAACCTTCACATTCATCGATGATCTGGTCAATGAATGGGGTGGGGAAATTATCCTTTGGACAGGCCTTATTCAAATCATGGAAGTCCATGCATATGCAAATCGTTCCTTGCATTTTGTTGACCGAAATGGGATTTGACACCCATTGAGTCAATTGGACAGGGTAGATGAAACCAACTTTGAGTAGTTTCTCTACTTCAGCCTTAATAGCTGCTGATTTCTGAGGATTAATTGGACGAAGCTTCTACTGGACTGACTTGGCATTACGGTAAGTTGTTATTTCATGTTTGACAATTCTTGGATAAATTCCTGACATTTCCTCATAAGAACAGGCAAAAACATTGCAGAATTCTTTAAATAAATCAATATAGATTTGAATCTCCTCAGGGGAGCAGTCCGCTCCGACGAAGACATTATCCACGACACCAGGGGTTTTGTAGATATCGATAGGTATCATTTTAGTGATGGTTTCCATATTACCTTCGGCATAAACTACGTCCGTAGCCAAAGGATTGATAGGACAAGACCTATCTCCAATCATAGTTAACACGAATTCACCAGCCTCAATTCTTCCTAGCTCCGAGAGAAAATAAGATATGTGATGGAGATCATCCCAGGGTTTTTCTGGACTAGTCAATACCTCCATAATTGCCTAATCAGAGGGAAAGACCAAGTCTAAGGAATCAATAGTGGCGAGCGAACCTTGAGCCCAGGTAGGCTAAAAAACTAGATCTAACTCCTGTGTGGGAGTCAGATCGGGGTCGGTGGAAGCTTGCTGGACTATGAAGTACGCAATCTCTGCCGTGGAAAAAGGCATGGCCATGCCATGATGCCCTGTCCCTTCCATTGTGGACGATGGGGAAGGAAGAGTCCACATATCGTCAAAGTAAGTCATACAGAATGATGACACTTGAAAGATTTCAACATTAGGCTAGTTGGGGACAACCGATATGAAATTGACATCGCTGGATGAAGGCGGGTAATTGAAAGTACCCATCAAAGGTGGGCACAAACCAACCCCTATATTGACGATGTTGGGCTATGGATTGTCAATCATTGGGACCATGGATGCCCCCGATGAAGGGTTAGGATGAGAGAAAGACAACTAATCAATGGACATGATCTGGCCCTCGTGTGGAAACAATAAGTCCTAAAAAACTGTGGTGACCACTGCATGCATAACATAGGTCCAACTCCTTCCTAACAAGAGATTGTAGTCAAGAGGCACATCAACTACTTCAACTTCGACGCACATGGTCTTTCCTCCTAGATGCATGACAAAAGAAGGAATGATTCCATGTGGTCTGAATGAATGACCATTGAAAGCGGCAATAAGAGTAGGTGATGGAGACAAAATGGGTTGGCCAATGGCCTTCCAACACGCCAACAACATCACACATGTCAAGGCACCCTCATCAACCACCATGCGAAAAATGTTCCGGGTAAAATATGTTTTGGTGTAAGCCACTACTATATGAAACATGACATGGTATGGGAGATGATGTTTTAAGTCATTCGTATCAAGCATGATCATTCTAGGATTACAAGTCTCAACATATCCTAAGGAAGCTAATAGATCCTTTCTCTGTGAAGGGCAGTTTTGGAGGACCTCTAAAGAAGACATTGCGCAAGCGGTTTGTGACAAATCCTCCACCACAGAATAGTTCTAGACGACCCTCGTGTTTGGATTGTTTCGAGATGTGTGTCATTATTTCGCCCAACGTCTTCTTGATCTGGAGAGGAACATATGGGTTTTCGGCTTCCTTACCCTTCTCAGAAGTGTTTGGCATTATGTAATCATGTGTCCTAGTCGCTATATGGGAATCAAATTTCAACATATAAACATTCTAGGTCGAGGGATTACTAGACGATGAAGGAGGTCCCTGACTGCCCCCATCCGTGTTCGCAAAGGCTTGAGTTAATTTTTTCCCATGTGGAAATGGGTTTGTTAACACAACAGGTTGTTGCTGCAGTAGTAACTTTTGGGCCTCTACAAGCCGAGGGCATAGGTGAGTTGGATGGTATTTTGTGCAAAGATTACATAGATACTTCGACTTTATTTTTTTTGTGTTTCCCCCACCAACATTATTGGTGGGTTTCTTATCCCCCTTACCCTTATTTCGTTGTTTCTTCTTTCTATCAGCTTATTGGTTGGCCTTTGGGTTTGTCAATTGCACACTGTGTACATCCGACGTTTGAGTAGGGAGAGCAGTCGAACTAGTGGTTTGGCTGGCCGCTGTCTGCTGTATCTAAAACTATTGCAATTGATTTGACAACTGATCAGTGGGATTCACTTGTGATGAACCAATGATACCATCGGCATGTGGTCCAGACTTCTGTTTGTTCTTGTCAAGAATGGACCATGGCGCATCTGGAAAAAAATTGTAAAGTAAACTAGACTAAGAGTATATCAGTTCTAGTTGTTGAGCTCTCATTATCGCTTCTTCCTCATAAAACAATCCTGACATTGCTACGTCTTTAGACAAATGGGGTACCAAAGACTTAAGGAACCACTCCAGCAGGAATGCTCGTGGAACTGGTACTTTTATCAAACTTTTCTGATGCCACTATTCTCATATGTGATCTGAGATATGTTCATCCTTTGTTTTCTCAAAGTTGGCCAACAACTCAGTGCCGACATCGTATCTCATAGGTAATTGAAAATGGTTTAGAAAAACCATTGCCAATTTTCCAAAAGTAGAGTATCTTGAGCATTCGAGCTCGATGTACCATTTTGTGGTACTCTCGATAAGAGTGCGTTGAAATAGACACAACTAGACGGAGTCATATCTTAACGAGTTGGACGAGGACCATAGGTGAAAGGTGGTCACATGATCACATGGATCTTCGTTAGGCTTACCTTTGAACTTTGGAATGTCCAAGGGAAACTTGGTTGGCATAGGAGGCCACTGAGGATCATGAAAGATTGGGTGGTTTAACAATATTGACAAGTCTGGAAAATGCAACGTTTCCAGAAAAGGTAGCTTGGGTTGTTGAGTATGTACAGGAGAAAAGGAGCTTGGAATTTGGCTGGCACTAGGTTGCCAGGAAAAGTTAGGCTGTTGACTAGGGTTCTGGTAAAAACCATGGTCGTGGCCAATGTACGGATATTGCGCTTGTTGAGATGTCATTGACTGACTCCCGTAATTGGACGTTGAGGGATGAGAAGGGATTTCTCCCGCCGTTGTGTTCCAAAGGTTCTGGAAAGGGTTCCCCCCTATACTGATCCTTTCTTGGGGTTCCATTGGCCATGGAAAGGGTTTCCCCTAGTCAACATCCCTGATGAGAGGATTGATCCCTACTACGGATTCCAGGGTCCTTGAGAGGTCTTTCCCCCCTATGCAGGAATAGTACCCTGCACAGGATTTTTTGATCCAAAACTAGGGTTTCCCCTGACCGAGATGGTAGATTATGAGAATGTGTTGTTACCAAACACATCGAACAAAGAGAATTACAAAGAACCCATTGACGTGGTGTTGGAAGAAAGTACTTGACTACATGCTCTGAACACACTATAGTTCATCTTCGGCCAGGTGGGCTACTGGGGAGCACCATCTAGAAAGGGGGGTGATGAAGGTATATGACCCCCATTGTAAGGGAAATAATTATAGGGGGTTGAGGTGCCCCCCATGGACCCTTGCAGAGGAGCGTTAGAGCTCCCTGCCCCCTGATCCAAGGTTTGTAGGGTGGAGTAGGACAGGACAAAGTTCCTATCAAATCCAGGCATCCCGTATGAGAACGGAGGGCCTGTCGCACTCTAGATGAATGGAGCAGTGATCGCTGCCATAGACAGAATCATACCATTGCTTGAAGTAGAGGCAGTTGAGACCATGGTGGTTCAGACTGACAAGGTGGTTTAGGAGGCGAAATTACCCCTATAGTGTCAACTGTAGAGGGAGTGTGAGGACTCCTTGATGAAGTAGTAGCATTTTCTTCCATCGTTGCTTGTAAAACTATCTAGCGCTTGTGATGAGTTATATTTGGGGGGACAACTTGTATCAAAACTAGTGCTAACAAGTCAGTTATCAGAGGGTTATAATGTCCAAGAGCTTCCACTCCAAGGTCAAAAACAATAGGCTCCTCTGGATGCAAGAGTTCTTCTCTCGGGGATGGCTCAGGTATAGTTTCCTACAGCCCAGTCACCTCAAATGACCCTTGCTGGTCAATTCTTCTCCTTCATGGTGGCGGCGGTGGCTCCAATTCAACCAATGATTGACCCTAAAGCCTTTGTGACTGAAAAAACTCTTGATCTTTCACTTTGTGAGAAGATCAACGACACACTAGGGATTTTACTAATGTTGAAAACCATCACACACTAGAAACATTTCCTATAAGATAAAGTAATCAAACCACTAGCTAGTTGGAAGAACAGTTACACCAACCAACACTAGAGAAACTTACCGGTGAAAGTGAAACTCGAATATGGAATCACTCTCTGGGTATACTCTACAAAGCGTGACCTGATGTCTATCCTAGGTACCTCACAGTCACCTGTGTAAATCACTAAAATTAAGGTAACTAGGTTGCTAGTGCGCGAATAGTCACCAAGCGAGTACAGTCGACAGTCGGGTGGACCACAATGAGCAGGGTATCAAGCCTGAAATATATTGAGGGTATCAAAATCAAGTGTTCAGGAATACAAATGAGGACCTCAAATGGATTCGAGACCCACGAAGCTCCATGGAAAATGTGATCAATAGAATCCCAAGAAAATTCCTCTATATGCGTTCCCCACTTTGCTTGGTCTGACTTTGGAGGGGTTATCTCCACTACCTTTCCACACATGACCTCGTGTTTATCCCCTGTGTAAGAGGGGGGTCCCAAATAACTTTCACGTTTACTGGAATTTTTACACTCCCTAGCACAGACTCTTATGTTTGTTTTATAGCCTTGAAGAGTTTCCTCTCTAACCTAAATCAAGGCTCTATCCTAGTCTAGTTTATGGACCCTACAAACATAAAGTCTAATAAATTTTAATTAAGCGTTAATTTTAAGTGGTTTTTCTTGAGTCAAGGAAACGAAAATGAAACTAGTGGTGTATTTTAAGAGATGAAAGAGAAGAGAATTAAATGAAACTGAAATAAAACTACTTCTTTTTGACAAATAAAGATTTTCAAATTTACACTCTTTAACAAACTTTTTGTAACTACTTTTTCTAAGATCTTTTAAAAGAAAAACCCAAAACAAGATTTCTCTCAACTACGAGCTACTTAAGTGTTATAAGCATTCAGTAAATAACTTAAGAAAACACTCTTTATCCTCATAAGCAAAGACAACTAACCTAACTACTTACCAAACAAAGAAATAATTTTATTTTTTTTATGCTTCAAAATAAGAAACTTGAAATAACTTCTTTTTCTTTTTTTCTAAATCAAGTGAAAGGGAAAAAGTGAAGACAAGACAATACCAAAAAATGACTTCAGGTCTACTATAGATCGCAAGGAGTCATTGACAATACTAAACAAAATGATTAGAAAAGACTCACAAATTCATCTCAAACCCTTACTAAGAAAACACAAGAAATATTGATAAAGAAATAAGCTAAGTGACGTCAAACCCAGGCTAAATACTATAACAACAAAGACCAGGACTAGATCAAGAAAACCCATGAGAAGTATGACTTCAATAAGGGAAGAGGTTAACTACCTCTTCTTGAACAAAGAATTTCTTGACAAAGGCACGATACTGACACTTAAGCAGCCTGCATATGTACGTGGGTTGTCCAAAGGTAGGGTGCATATGTATGTGTGTAGACCCACTTCAGGCCGTGTACACCTCTGTAAGTTCTCAAAAAGAAAAATAATAGTCAAGGCTAACAAGGCAGGGAGTACTGGTATGGTAGAATAGAATCCCTCAAAGACACAACAACTTACATAAAACTCAAAAAGGTAATCAAAACCAATTAAAACACCCAAAATGATATCCCCTAAAAACCTTAGAGGCTTCCCCAGTATGGTCGCCAATTCTGATATAGCGGGAAAACCCCCCTATGGAATACACTAGGGTTCAACATGTATGCAAAGATAATCATCTAAAGTATCCTATTCTTTAACAATTACCCCAAATACACCCCACATTCATGCATAAAACACAAGGTAAAAGATCCGATAACTCTACCTTAAACTTCGCATCCGGTGTCGATCCTTTTGCGTTCAGTTGTTCCTCGACTACAAGTATCCTCCCAAGGCCGACCTATATTCATAAATAGTCAAACAAATAACTACGAACATGCATCTTATATATGAATTAGTGGGTTAGATGTCATAATCAAATATAAATCAAACATAAATATTGAACACATCATATTCGGGACAAAAAAAATATTCCTTTTTATTAATCTCACAATGTTACTTACAATGAGATCGACGATTGCTCCTTGAACCTGGTGTAGGATCCTCTTCACCAAGCTCCAACTGTGCTTCAATGTATCTTTCTCCTATTCATCTCTCTCTAGGGAATGGATTAGGCTTGCAATGGAGGAAAAATGCAAGAATAGGGAATTCTGGCTCAAAACTCACAATGTGGCTTCAAATTCTTGGGGCAAGGGGGGAAAGTGAAATGGGTAGAGTTTCCCTGTTCTTATGCTTAGAATTTTTAATGAGACCCCAACACCTCCTTTTATATGAAAAAAAGGATGGTTATTCGGTTGGGTGATGGGCTATAGGCAGTGGGACAGTTGGAAAACTACCCAATAGCCTATAATCTCAATGAATTCCTTGCAACTTTTTAATTTTTACAACTTTTGTGAGTATACGCGGGCGGGATGTAATGGTGCAGCTAGAATACGTACACGAACTTTAGTGGTGCAACAAGCATGTGTATGCGGGAAATAATTGTGTAGGGTGCATACATATTCAAAAATATGATTTTTAAGAAGACCTTCTCAGTGATGGCTTGGCAAAAATAGCAAGTAAGATGGCCTGATGCCAGGTATGCATGTATAGTGCAATTTAGGGTTATAAAAAATACCTTATCCAGTCCTCCATATGGTCCTCCATATGGTACTTCATACGGTCCTCCATATAGGAGAAACATATACAATAGTAAGCGAACATTTTCCCATGGTACTCGGATCGGAGGATTGATGGTAGGAATGGTGAACAAGATCATAAATAGGATGAGCATGGATAGGATTTGTAACATCCATCTTTAGTTGCATTTATTACTTGCATTTTCATCGAACTGTCGTTGTTACAAGGAATATTTTAGTGTAAGAAATCTTCCCTTGTATTAGATATAAACATAGATAAAAAAATGCACAACAATCTTATTAATTATACATATAAAATTGTGTCAGCAATATAAAGCTTATCAGGACAATACAAATGACTGCTGATATAATAGCCTGAGATATTGTAAAAAGACAAAATGACAGAATTTGATAGAGATCCCACTTCCTTTTCTCATGGGCCTGTAATACATATGGCAATGTTTAGTGCTTTTTATCTCAGGAAACCCCTCCCCCACTCCTAAGTATTTTGAAACTTCACAATCAAAGATATAGGAAACTGGTCAATCCTCCCAATAGCCTAGATTTATAGTTTCCAAGTGTATAGATAAATTTCACACATTATCCTGACAAGATGGTTAAAATATTGCCCCATCTATAGGAAAAAACATCCCACATATAGTTAAGAAGAGTTAGGAGAGAGAGTTTTAATATTATCTTAAAGTTAGTTCCCAATGGCAGATTCATGGAGTTCATTTACCTTCGCTTGACCATGAATACTTCTTTTCAGCCTTGTCTACAAGTATTGTCGTACAATAGTACAAGTTTTAAGATAAAGAATTTTATTTATTGTTTGTCAAATCATCACCCTCTCTAGGTAGAATTCCCCTATGCTAGCAAGCCTATTCAGTACTTTGACGAGTTTACCTAGTCATACCATAGGCCAATTCCCGCTGCCAATAGGCCTGTTTAGTATCCTGACGGGTTAGCCTCTTACACCCTTTTTACAACAGAGACTGGTCCTTACCACCATCTTTAATATTTGTATATGAATGTTTCTTTTTGGAAGGAGATGGGGAGGCAACCCTGGAAATATTTTTTATTTTATGGACTGGGATGGTATTTGAGTTGGAGGATGTTCTTCTTTATGTATTCCTTATAGATTGTCTTGATGTAAGGGATAGTCAAGTGGGATTATCCAATCTAAATATATGGTATAGTCAGGCATTTTTAATGTGTAGTGGATGGTACCATTGGAAAATATCAGAAAGGTATCTATAGTCCCTACTCACTTTCTTCTATTTGAAGTTATATTGATGTTTCCATGGTTAACTGCTAGTCATACCTTCTTGCTACTCTTTCATAAATATGCTTTACTCACCTACTCAAGGTTCTGGGGGGATTGTACTAGTAACCTATAGGTTTGATAAGACAAAGTGTCACTTCCTTATGTCCTCTAGTGGTGGAGTTTATGAGCAACTGCCATGAACTATGCCTTGAGAGAAAGGAAGATAGAAATCTTGTAAAATGGCTAATTTAAAGTAGACAATTTCTAATCATAATAAAAATAGTCATTGTTTAATTGGTTCTTAAGAAGACACCATATTTTAAGTATAGAAACATCTTCTTTTGAAGTAAAATACTTCCCTTTCCATCTCCTTGGAGTTTTCCACTTGTTGTTAGATGAATACTTGCATAAATTTTCTAAAACTATTTGTCAGCTAAAAAAAAAAAAACACTCTAAAATATTTACATATGTACAATAAGAAATAAAAAAGTTTCAAGAACAGGGGGAAGGAGAAGAAACTTCCCCATCCACCAAGGCCAATGCCTTGTCGGCTGACATGACTTGTATAAAGTCTTCTTTAGAAATGGGCCCGTGGTAAAGTTTAAGTCTGTGTCCATTCACTACAAAATATACTTGTCCATCATCAATTTTTTTTATCTTTAAAACCCCATTATCAAACATGGTAACTACCTCATAAGGATCCAACCATCGAGTGGTAAGTTTTCCTTTAAAAATTTTAAATATTGAATCAAACAATAGAGCCCAATCGCCAAGTTGAAATTGTTTATTTTTAATGAATTTATCATGCCATTTGCTTCTCTGGTTTTGAACTAAGATTGTCCTTTGGATAGAATCTTGTCTAATTTCATCCAATTCGTTCAATTGTAGGGCTCATTTTTTTTTTTCCTTGTCTAAATCTAATCCCAATTGTGCAGCAATACGAAAGGTTCTTACTTGGAATTCAATCGGTAAGAGTAATTATTTTCCATAAACCAATTTGTATGGGGTATGTCCAGTGGTGTTTCTCCATGTGGTATGATAATCCCACAAAGCCTTTGGAAGTCTGTCAACCCAATATCTATGGTGTAGTTGGAAAATTTTGGTTAGGATAGTTTCCAATACTTTGTTTGTTGATTCCACTTGGCCATTAGCTTGTGGGTGGTATGGAGAGGACTTACAATGCTTTATCCCATATTTTTCTGTTAATTTATTCATCAACTTAGAAGTAAATTGTGTACCCTGGTCCATGACAATCTCATGAGGAACACCAAAGCGAGTAAATATATTCAGAAATAAAATCAACAACAGATTTTTTAGTAGCCCTAAACAAGGCTTTTGCCTCTACCCACTTAGTGACATAATGTATGCAAACAAGAATATATTTCTTCTTACGAGACATGGGGGAAATTTGTCCTACAAAATCAAGGGTCCATTTCTCAAAATGTTCTATCATAACCTGGGTATGTAAGGGAATTTAATCAGCTTATGTGGGTCTTCCTATCCTCTGACAACTATTGCAACTTCTCACATATTTGGAAGCATCCTTAAAAATGCTAGGCCAATAGTGGCCTTAATGTAAAACCTTATATGTTGTATGTTTATCAGAAAAATGTCCACCACATGGTCCATCATGACAACTTTGTAGGATTTCTTCTATCTCATTTTCCTGGACACATCTATGAATAATCAAATCTGGTCTAGTATGAAAAAGTTCATGACCAACCCAGGAGTAGTTAGCACTTTGTGTTATAATTCGACGCTTTTCATGAGGTGATAAATGAGCTGGTAATTTTATAGTAGCTAAATAATTTTCCATATCTACAAACCACAGAGTGTTTACGGAGATGGAGAAGAGATGCTCATATGGAAAACTATCATCAACATGAATACTATCATCCTCATGATTAATGCGAGAGAGAAAATCAACTTCTAAGTTCTATTTTCCTGGTCGGTCAAGGACAGTGATATTGAACTCTTGTAATACAAGGAGACACCTAGTTACTCGATCATTGGTAATAGGTTTGTTCATGAGAAATCTAATGGCAGAGTGATTTGTATGTACAAATACCTCATGTCCTATGATATAATGGCGAAACTTGTTGATGGTATGGATGACTGCCAAGAATTATTTCTGAGTGACTGTATAGTTTATCTCAGCAAGGGTCAAGTTCTTACTCACAAAGTAAATGGCATAGGATTGTTGGTCTTCTTTTTGTCCTAACACTCCTCTTATTGTCATATCAGAGGCATCAATGGATGTATGAAACGAAAGGGCCCAATTGGGTCCCCTAAGGACTGGTGCCACAAATAATTTAGATTTTAGAGTTTCAAAGGAGGTTTGACAGTGGTCAGTCCAAACAAAGTCAACATCTTTTATAATAAATCCAAGAATTGGTGTTACAATATTTGTAAAATTTTCAATGAATTTTCGATAGTATCCGACATGTCTAAGAAATCTTCTTACCTCTTTTTGAGTCTTTGGAGGTAGGAGTTTGACAATTACCTCAATCTTAGAAGGATCTAATTTAATCCCTTCAGATGAAACATGATGCCATAAGAATACTCCTTCAGTCAATAAAATTGTACACTTCTCATGAATTAAGGATAAATTCATCTCATGACATATAATAAGAACTTTCTTTAGGTTATCTAGGGATTCTTGATAAGTATTACCATATACTGTAAAATCGTCCATATACACTTCCACACAGTCATGAATAAGGTCAACAAATATCCCTAATAATGCTTGTTGGAATGTGGCAGGAGTGTTACACAGACCAAATGGTAAAACCCTATAGGCATAGGTTCCCCAAGGACAAGTGAAAGTAGCCTTGTCCTGATCCTCGAGAGCTATCAGAATTTGATTGTATCCGCTATATCCATCCATGAAGGAAAAGTATCTCTTTCCTGACAAGGTATCCAAGACTTGGTCAATGAAGGGAAGAGGAAAATAATCCTTAAGAGTGGCCTTATTAAGTTTTCATAAGTCAACACAAAATCTCCATTTTCAGGTTACTTTCTTTGGAACCACTACAAGTAGGGACACCCATTTGTTGTCGTAAATTGGATAAATAAAACCGACATTCAATAGTTTTTGTCTTTCCTCCTTAACTATATCCTTTAGTGTTGGATTCATCCTTCTCTGAGGATTCCTAATAGGTGTTACTTCTTCCTGGGTATATATGTGAACAATGCATGTGTCAGGGTGTATACCCCTCATATCAGTATATTCCCAGGCGAATGCTCCTGATTGGTCCTTAAGGACATTCACTAATTGTTCTTGTTGATCTGCATCTAGTCTAGAATTTATATGTAGGAATTTCCCAGGACTAATATCATAAGGTATGGTATAAGATATGGAAGATTCATCTATATCAAAGATAAAAGATGTTGAAGACAAAATTGATGGGTCTAACTATTCTTGAAATTATTCACCAAAAATATACTCAGATTGGAGAAAAGATTGAGGAAAATCAACACATGTGGTTGTAGAAATAAATTGATTTAGCACATTCTTCATTGTTTTATCTTGAAGTGCCCATGAGTGATCACTAGGAAACACAGGTTCTTTCTAGTTCTCATTCTCATATGGACATTCAAGCCACCATAGATTCTCTATAATAGGTTGAGCTGGTGGGTATATGGTAAGTTTCTTTATAGAAAGTCCATTAGAGATAGTCATTTCACCTTCTCTACAACCAATAAATGCATTGGATGTGGCCAACCAAGGTCTTCCCAAGATAACAAGATGCCCTTTAGCAGGATTCTTTGAATGAATGGAAATGAAGTATACTGGATATTCCCATGATGCTAATGTGACTATGATATCATCCAAGATTCCTTCAGGTATGACTTTTGTCTTATCTTCTAATTCTAAAATAGTTAGGGTAGGTCTAAGGAAGTGTTTCAACTATAATTCTTCTAAGGTAGTGACAACCATAACATTAATGGATACCCCTAGGTCTATGAGAGTATTTAAAATGGGAAGCTTATTAATTGTTATTGTTACTACATGATTCCCTAGGTTTTCATACTTTGTGACTATAGGTTTCTCTGATATGTACTTAGACAACTCTCTGATCAGGTGTACTGTTGGAGGATCCTTCTGTTTCCTACCTGGATTTTTGATACAAAATTCCGTGATCACCTTACTGTAAATTGGAATGTCCTTGATGGCCTATAATAGGGGAATTTTGACATAGATATTCTTTAATTCATTTATATTGTCAAATTTTGGTCAAATCATTGGTTTTTCGATTGCTAATCTCTCAAGATAGGGAGGGACTTTTGTAGTTTGCGAAGAATCGCTTCGGGGAAGATTTTGTTCTTGGTATTTGGGAATAATAACATCTTCCCATTTAGTTTCATCCATGGGCTTGTCAAGAGTTTCATCTTCTTCTTCTTCCCGGATGACTACTGAAGGCTTCTATTTATCAAGAACTTTCCTCGACCTTAGTTGAATCTCATGTAATGGAACAGGAGAAATAACATATGTTGGGAAAGTTTGGAGCTCAACACTGTGAAGAGGTTGAGTTGGTTTATTATTCAGGTTAAGCATCGGTTGTGTTGGTAATAATGTTGGTATTGGGGAATTTGTGTTTTGAAATTGATGAGGTTTTTGTGGAATAGGAGCTAAAGGTGGGGGAACAAAACACAACAAAATTTGTTGGATGTTTGGTGGAAACTATGGGTTAAGGATGAGTGGGTATAGAAACAGATGGAATCTGAGTGTTTCCTTGGGTATGTCCCCCTCTCCATCCTTGTAACCAAGGATGGTGTGAAGCATACTGTGGAGACCAACTTTTCCAATTTGGTGGGTTCCACTATTGTGGTTGTTGGTAATAAGGTGAAGCTTAAGGTGGTAGATCCTGGTACATAGGTTGAATCCTAGGCTTCCATGGCCTTCTAGTCGCATAAGAAGATTCCCCAGGATCCCCACTTTTATAAATGGCTAATAAACTAGGCAGTGATGGGAATTTTTCAGTTGGATGATCTTCAGTACAGAAGCCAAAAACTAAAATGTTGTCTAATGGGAATTCCCTTGAGGAATGCTTCCTCCCACACCTTGGAAAAAATATGCACATTACTATATTCTCTTCCTCCCATTTATTATAAATATTTAAAGTGTCCAATTGGGAACCTATTGTACTTAAAATATCAGTTTTAAAGTTCTCTAACATGTTTCCTATTTATACCCTTGGAATACCACCAGAACTAATTCCTTTTTAGTTTCTACTATAGGGATCTTGAACACCCTTTCGAGTTTGTCCCTACTTCTCGAGTAGTTTCTACACATCTCACAGATTTCAGTGAACATTTTATGGGATATGTATCCTGATACCAAGAGGTTAAGTGTTTCCATATATACTTCAAAAATTCCTTTAAGAAAAATATTTCTGTTTCCATCGTCTGGAAGGTCATGATATGTCGATTTTTGTGAAGTACAAGAAAACCATTCCATGTAATCTTCGGGACTCTCATCTTCTAATTGTTTAATTTTAAAAATATCATTACAGGAATATTTAGATTTGGAATAGTATTGGTATTTATTAAAGAATATGGTCTTCATATATTCCCAATATCTAATACTAGGCTCTCCTAATCCCATGAACCATCTAAGTGCAGAATCATTGAGAGTGGTAGGAAATAGTTTTAATTTTTGAGCATCTTGAAAGTAGTTATAAATTTTGCACAAGATTTCAAACTCAAAAAGGAAGGTTTTTGGGCCCTCACTGCTCTTACCATAAAAGGTGGGTAGTGCAGAGAGTGGAATGTTTTTCATGTTAACATTTTGTGTGGTATACAAAATTGGAAACCCAAAAGTGGTTTCTATCCAGTTTCCTACTTCTTCTCCCTCATCATGTCTCACATGGTTGTGATCCTCCCGATCATCCATACTAATATGATTCCCAAATAGAGAATACCTTAATGGTTTTATCCTTGGAGATAATGAGGCGTCCCAAGATTCTTTTTCTGTAAAGATATTCCTTTGACAGGAAGATTTATCTACTATTTGGATGTTAGGGACTTTGCTTGAGCCTGTTGAAACTACTGGTTCCGAATTTGATGTTTCAACTTGGGACACAACTATATTTGCTAAACCTTCAAAGAGTGAATTCACCTGTTCAGGGTCAATGATACCTTCAAAGTCAGAATCCCATGATGGTGGTAAAAAGGCAAAGGTTGTGTTCATTGGTTCTAATGAGGGTTCGAGTGATCTTGCCTCATGTCCTACTATTGTTGATGTATCAATTTTATTCTCTATGTTTTCCCTAGTTTTGGTCTCTTTTGAAACATAATTTTATTTTTGGGTTGATCTATCCCCTACTTGAACTTTCTGGTACCATTTTGCAGAGTTTATAGATGGGGTGTTCCTTCCTCCAAAAAGGTTAGAAGGAACTTTGATTGGAAGTTTTGGATTGGTTTTGATATATCTACCCTTTGGGTCCCTAGGTTTGTTCATGAAAGTGATACAAAAAGGAAAACTACCATTGGGTTTGGGGAAACCTTATATAATAGATGCACAGGTTCTTACCTCTCATCTTAAATTTCCCCTGCCACCAAACTAGTACTAATGATAGGAAATAATCTACTTCCTAATTGTTTTCTACCTTTGAAAAAATCCCTGAAAAACGGTGCCAAAAATGGTGGGTAAACTATATGTACTAATTTCCCTCAATTAATTATCAACCAGGGTAAGTAGACTTAGATTTGTGACACAGTATGAGTCAAGGCAGAAAGAAAAACTAACGGAAATATTAACTAGGAAAGAGGATGGTTTACCAAATGATGAAAGTGATGAAAGTTAAAGGCGAAAATGTAAATATATAAAAATATGAACAAGCTACCTAGACCACTGGTGGGCCCCCCAGATAGTCATGGTACTACTCCAATATAAAATGCAGTCACAAAGTTAGCATAGCATTAGTATTAACATCAAAACATACTTTACAAAGAAATTCAAGATAATGAATGTATATGCAAAATCGCTTCCTATTCATCTCGAAAGATTCCAATATTTATAGAGTTTACAATGTAGCTGAGAGGTCGACCACTGAAAGGTTCAACGTTCTCTCTAAAACATAAATTCATTAATTGGGTGCATAACATGATTCTTTGAATGTTTATTACACTTGTGTTTTCACATATGATTGAGATTGGCTAATCATATTCTACTTTGATATTCTTTGGTGTCTACTTCATCCAGAGAAATTGTGTGCAACATGCTCCTACTACAATATATTCGGCTTCTATTGTGGATAGATAAATTGAAGTTTGCTTCTTGCTCATGTTGGGTATGTGTTATATTCTTTGCATGTGTGTGTGTGGGCGCGTCATATTCAACAACTGTGTCTAACGATCCCAACTACCTTCTCTCTTTGTGTCATGTGCATTAGGCGCTTTCCTAGGGGGGTACCAGGGAGGGCAGGTTTGGCCCTCCCTGGTTATGCGCAGTGTTTGAGGAAGTGCCTCAATTTTTTTTTGGGGGCAGTTTTTCCTATTTTAGCATATTTTTCTATTTTTAGCGGTTTTCTAAATTAATCCTAGATTAAGGTATTAGGGTTTTGGTAGCTATGAAATACCTAAAACATTGTATATATTGTATGGTGAATGGTGAAATTAATACAATGAAGAGTTGAAAGGTGCGACACCAAGGAAGGTTGGTTTTCTCCCGGTTAAGGGTTTCCAGCGTAAATCTCTGTGTACTATGTGTATGAGCCATTGAATAATTTTTGTTTTTCTTATGAATCTATATGCATTTATTTACTTCACAGGTTTAAAACTTACATGTGGTATCATAGCTCGTTTTTGGCTTCAGAGGGATGCCTTTGTTGCTGAGGGTTTGGCTCAGTCTTGATAGATCAAGTTTATCTTGGGTCTGTGATAAACCCGGGTTTAGTGGGAGATTTTGTAGTGGTGATTCAAGTGTAGAAATATGAATGGTGATCTCTTCTAGAATTGATATAGAGAAGTTCAACGATAAAAAATTTGAGCTATGGAAGCTCAAGATGGAGGACCTTCTTCTAGACAAATAACAATGGATCACTGTGGATCCTGGTACACAGCCTACTGGAACACAGTTGACTGGTACACAACCTACTAGTAAACCACCTACTGGTATGTCGAAGGAAGATTGGGAAAAGTTGGAAAGAAGAGAAAAGAGTACTATTTGACTCTGCCTGGAAGATTCATTGTTGTTGAATGTCTCAGGAGAATCTACGACCAAGGAACTATGGGATAAGTTAGGGAATTTGTATCAATCAAAGTCACTGGTAAACAAGTTATTTATTTTAAAGAATTTGTATCATCTTAGGATGGAATATGGGGATTTTGTGATAGAACATCTAAATGCCTTTAATACTCTGGTAAGTCAACTCGTATCTGTTAATATTACGATTGTAGAAGAAGATAAGTGTATTAATTTTCTATGTTATTTTCTAGACTCTTGGGATAATCGGGTTGTATCAATTGGTAGTACCACTCAATATACATTGAAGTATGAGGATGTAGTTGCATCCTTTTTATCTGAAGAGATGAGGTGGAAAATCATGGATGTTCATAGCACAAATGATTTATTTGTAAGAGGTCATAACCAAGACAAGAATCCTGGTAATTCTTCGGGGGGAAGATCTAAATCTACATGTATATCTAAGTCTCCACAAAAATATTTGAGCAAATGTTGGAAGTGTGGTAAAACAAGGAATTGTAATAAATATTGCAAGTCTAAGAAGGTTGATAAACCAAAGGGATCTGATAGTACCTCTTCCACAGAGGAAAAAACCTCCACTGAAGAAGTAGGTGGTGTTTACCTAGAATCTACAGGTACACATGAAGACTGTGATGTATGGTTGATCGACTCAAGTGCATTATATCATATGACTCCTCACATGGAGTGGTTATGTGAATATGAAAATTATGATGATGGTGATGTATTCCTAGGAGATGACTCGACAACAAAAATCGTGGGACGTGGAAGGGTTAAGTTGTTGCTAAAATATGGAAGGATTAGAACTCTCCCTTGGGTTCTTCACATTCCAAAACTATCCAGGCGCCTAATATATGTAAGAAAGTTGGATGATGCAGGAGTGGATATTGTATTGGGAAAGGGAACTTGCAAGATGGTACAAGGGGAAATGGTGTTGATGAGGGGAGTTCAGTGTGGAACTTTGTACAAGTTGTTGGGATCACTTATACTAATGGGTGTAACAGTTCTGTTGTCCTTGAGAAATGAAATGAAGGAGACAAGACCAGTACTGTCTCTGAAAAGAAGACCATGCTGTGGCATCAAAGACTAGGGAATATTGGAGAAAAGGGCCTTCGAAAACTACACAGTAAAGGTATGGTTGAAGGTATGTCTAATTACACTTTGGATTTCGATTTTTGTGAACATTGCATATATGGTAAACTGAATTGAGTAAGATTCCCATCTGGTGCTACAAGAGCAAAGGGGATTTTTGAGTTGATACACAGAGATGTGTTTGGACCTATTCCTGTTCCATGCCTAGGTAAATCTGTGTATTATGTTTTATTCATAGATGATTTCTCAAGGAACAGATGGATTTATTTTCTTAGAAAGAAATCTGAGATATTTGATAAATTTCAAGAGTTTAAGGCTCTGGTAGAAAATCAGACAGAAAATAAAATAAAGGTATTGAGGACAGATAATGGTGGAGAATTCTGTGGAAATGAATTTGAAGAATTCTGTAAGAAGTGTGGTATAGCAAGGTAGAAGACTACTCCATACACACCTCAATAAAACGAAATTGTAGAAAGGATGAAAAGGAAACTGATGGAAAAAGAAAGGAGCATGCTTAGTGGTGTCGAGTTAGGACAGGAATTCTAGGCAGAGGTAGTGGGTAAAACATGTTACCTGGTCAATCGATCATCCTCATCAATGTTGTATGATAAAACTCCACATGAGGTATGGACTGGAAAGAAAACCTCTCTTGAACATCTTAGAGTGTTTGTTTGTGATGCTTATGTATATGTTCCAAAGGAAAATAAGAGTAAGCTGGATAATAAAGCTGAAAAGTGTATCTTTATTGGTTATAAAGATGGTGTGAAAGGTTATAATCTTTGGAACCCATAAACTAAGAAGAATGTTTACAGTCGGGATGTTGTTTTTAGAGAGGTAAAATATGTTTCCAAACAGTAATTCCTACCAAGGCAAGAAGAACTTGAGAAAATAGAGCTTGAGTTGGATGATGGAAAATCTGAATCATCTGAAGAAGATGAAGCAGAAGAAGAAGAACCTCATACCCCATTATTGAGGAAATCAATGAGAGAAAGAAGGAAACTAGAAAGGTATAGTCCACCTAATTTTCATTGCAATTTTTCTTTATCTTTTACTGATGATGATCCCAAAACTTTCAGGGAAGTAGTGAATTCACAGGATAGTAAACTATGGAAGAAGGCCATGGTTGAAGAAATGGATGCCTTGGATAAGAATGATGCATGGGATATAGTTGAATTTCCAGATGGAAGAAAATTTGTTGGTAGAAAATGGTTGTTTAAGAAGAAGTTTAATGCAGAAGGAAAAGTGGAGAAATACAAAGCTCGGTTAGTAGAAAAAGGTTATTCCCAGGTAGAGGGAATTGAATTTGGTGATATTTTTTCTCTTGTTTCCAGGTTAACATCTATTAGATTTATTTTATCTATTGTTTTTGATTTTGATCTTGAATTGGAACAGATGGATGTGAAGACAACATTACTACATGGGGATCTGGAAGAAGAAATATACATGAAGCAACCAGAAGGATTTGTAGTGAAGAGAAAGAAAGAGTTGGTTTGTAAGCTAAAGAAGTCATTATATGGTTTGAATCAATCACCTAGGATGTGGTACCAAAAGTTTGACACATACATCCTTGGATTGGGATTTTTGAGAAGCAGGGATGATCAATGTGTATATTCCAAGCAGCTTGGTAATCACTTCATTTATGTAGTGTTGTATGTTGATAATATGTTGTTGGTAGGAAATAACATGGATGTTATCAAGGAGGTGAAATCACATCTATCCTCCAAATTTGACATGAAGGATCTTAGTGTTGCTAACTTCATTCTAGGAATGGAGATTAAAAAAGGTCGTGCAAACATGAAACTACGGTTGAATTAGAGAAAATATGTTGAGACAATATTGCAAAGGTTTAATATGCATGGAAGTAAACCGATCAAGGTTCCTATTCCTATAGGTGTAAATTTATTTGTAGATCAGTGTCCCAAGACACAGGAAGAAGAAGAGGACATGTCCGATGTTCCATATGCCAGTGCAGTTGGCAGTTTGATGTATGCAGTGGTTTGTACTAGACCGAACATTGCACATGTAGTGGGAGTTTTAAGCAGGTATATGTCAAAAATAGGGAAGGAGAATTGGAAAATAGTAAAGAGGGTTTTCAGGTATCTTCATGGCACTACTAGTTATGGATTGTGCTACCAAGGAAGACTAGGATTGGACAGAGTGGTGGAAATACATGGATTTTTTGATGTAGACTGGGATGGAGAGATGGATCACAGAATATCTACAAGTGGGTATGTGTTTAACCTATTTACAGGAGAAATCAGTTGGATGAGCAAAATATAGGCTATAGTGGCACTCTCAACTATAGAATTTGAATACATGGCATCCACTCATGCAAGCAAAGAAGCAGTATGGTTACAAATATTGTGTTCAGGTATTGGGTTGGTACAAAAGGAAATGAGATTAGATTGTGACAGTCATAGTGCAATCTTCTTGGCAAAGAACCCAACTTATCATTCAAAGACAAAGCATATTGATGTTCAATATCACTTTGTGAGAGACATGGTTGAAGAAAAAAAGGTGTTGTTGGAAAAGGTTGACACTTTGAAGAATGTTGTAGATTCATTGACAAATTCTATGAGCATAACAAATTTCTCTTGGTGTAGAGTAACAATGGGCATTTATGCCCTGGATTGTTGAGTATGTAAGCCTGTGAACCCCATATGCAAATAAAACAACAAGTAGGAGAATGATGGGTATGTGTTATATTATTTACATGTGTGTGTGTGGACATGTCATATTTGAAAACTGTGGTTTTCTAAATTAATCCTGGACTAAGGGATTAGGGTTTTGCTAGCTACAGAATACCTAAAACATTGGATATATTGTATGGTGAATGGTGAAATTAATACAATGAAGAGTTGAAAGGTGCAACATCAAGAAGGGATGGTTTTCTCCCAATTAATGGTTTCCAGCGTAAATCTTTGTGTACTATGTGTATGAGCCATTGATTATTTTTTTTTCTTAAGAATATATATGCATTTCTTTACCTCATAGGTTTAAAACTTAAAACTCAACCATGATACTAGACAATTTCCTAGAAAGAATGCTCCTCCATTGGTACTTTTCTTGTCATCAACATTTCTTTTCCAATTCGCATATGCATGTTGTTAGAGTGAAGTCCTTACTTCTTGAATACCACAAGCCAAAGTCCAATGTGCCCTTGAGATATCTAAATGTTATTTTTATTTCTTGCACATGTGTCTCCTTTGGTGCAGATTGAAATCTTGCAACCGATCTTACTTCTTGCATGACTTTTAGCCTTGATGTTGTCACATATAGTAGAATGCCAATCATTGACCTATACAATGTTTGATTTTCTTCTAGAGATTCATCATATTTCTCAACTTACATCTTGTGATCATGTGTGTACTAACAGGTGCACAATCTTCCATTCCAAATTTATTCAACATTTCCTTGATATATTTGGTCTGAGAAATGAATATGCCTTTGATGGATTGAGAAATATACAACCCTAGAAATAATGACAATTCTCCAAGCATGGACATATCAAATTATTTTTGCATTTCTTTTGCAAGAGTTTGGCTCATTCTATCAACATTACTTCCAAATAAGATATCATGCACATAAACCACAATGATTAAAATATTTTCATTGTCTGGTTTGATGTAAATATTGTTGTCTACAACTCCTTTTTTGTAACCTTGTTGTTGTAGGTATTTGTCAAGTCTTGAATACCAAGATCTAAGAGCTTGATTTAGTCCATAGAGTGATTTCTTTAGTATGTATACATGATATTTGTTTTCTGACAGTTGAAATCCTTCTTTCTATTCAATACATACTTATTTTTCTAAATCCTTCTAAATTAGAAAGGCTGACTTGACATCCATTTGATAAAATTTTAAGTTCTTGAAACACACAAATTCCAAAAACATTATGATTGCTTCTAATCTTGCAACTGGAGAAAATGTTTCTTCAAAGTCAATACCCTAAACTTGAGCATATCCTTTACAGATTAATCTTGCTTTATTTCTTACTACTCCATATTCATCCAATTTGTTTCTTAAGACCCATTTGGTACCAATCACATTCTTTTATTTTGGTTTGGGAACAAGTTCCCATGTCTCATTATTCTCAATATTATTTAGTTCTTCTTTCATAAGATTAACCCAATGCTAATCTTCACTAGCTTGTGAAAAGTTCTCGGGCTCTATTTTATATAAAAAATAAAATTTCAATCTTCTTCTAGTTTGAACTCCTGTATCTATGTCACCAAGAATTTGATTTTTTGGATTCTTTTTAACAAATTTGGATGGTTTCTTTGGATCTTGTCATTCTATTTCTTCTTGTTCTTTATTTTCTTCTTCCTTTTTTCGTTCTCTGTATATTTTGTCCTATGGATCTTCATTTGTTTGTGACTTTTCCTTTTGAGGTATTTCTTCATCTAGTCTTCCATCAATACCATATAAAACCTTGCACAATCTTTTGTTTTAGCATTTGTAGGTCTTGCTTTAATATGCATAGCCAAGAAAGATACCTTCATATATTCTGGAATCAAAATTACCTAAATTATCTTCATTTCTCTTTATATATCACAATCTCCCAAATACTTTGAATTATTTGACTGTAGCTAGTATACATTTCCATCATTCATAAGGTGTCTTGCTGATATTCACTATAATTTGTGCTCTATTCAAAATGTAGATTGTTGTGGTGATTGCTTCTCTCCAAAAGGTGTATGGTAGTTTGGCTTCATTCAACACCGTTCTAGCCATTTCTTGTATAGTTTTGTTCTTCCTTTCTACAACTGCATTTTTTTGTGGAGTCCTTGCTACTGAAAAATATCTCTTGATTACATGATTCTCACAAAATTCCTCAAATTCATAAGAGGTAAATTCACATCCTCTGTCTAGTCTTAAGAACTTTATTTTTAAATTAGTCTCATTTTCAACTAGGCCTTTGAAAACATTAAACTTCTCAAATGCTTCAATTTTTTCTTTAAGAAATGTCACCCATATCATTCTTTTGTAATCATCAATAAGAAACATAAAATAACTCTCACCTTTTAAAGTTTGTGTTCTTGTTGGACCACATAGGTTTGCGTGTACAAGTTTCAATGAATTTGATGTTCAATACTCCTTTGTTTTGAAACTAACTCTTGTCTCCTTCCCATGCTGACATGGATTTCAAATAGTGTCGATAGGTTTTGAGAACTTTGGCATATCTTTTACTGCTTGTGTCTTGCTGAGTTTTACTAGATTGTGAAAGTTTATATGACCCATCCCTCTATGCCATAACCAACTTTCATTTACTTTTACCATAAAAAAAAATTCTCCTTTGACTTCATCAAGAATGTATGGGTAAAATCATGAATCCGGGTTAAATTTTCATGAGAATCGGGTCACAAAAATTTCAAATGGCATGTTTTAAACCAAACTCTTAAATTTTTCGGCCGAAATGTTTTTCGACCAAACTTTTTTTTCGGACAAATTTGTTTTTCGGCTGAAAGTTAAATCTAACGAAAACCGTAAAAATCTAACATAAATTTTAATTATAACAACAATTTTCTATGAAAACTAACTTTCGGTCGAACTATTAGTTCGACCAAAAACTTGTAACTATGACACTTTTCAGAAAACTGACACTTCTCTTCAACTTAGTCCAAATTTTGTAGGAGCAAACTCCTTCAAATATTGTAAGTTTGGTTCTATAAGAAATACCAACATTTTTAGAATTGAATGGGCTTTAATTTGATACAATTTGTATTCAATTTAATTGTTTTCTAGTATTTTTAATTAATTTTATAAAAAAATGTCTGCAGTTTTTTTTAGATGACATAATGATTCAATAAAATGAAAAATCAATATCTGCAATAATACACAATAAAAAATTATGGAAATTTTGTACTACAGAACCTTTCATTTTCCTCTTGAAAAGTGTATATTTAGATTTTACCGTTAAATCAAAATTAAAACACATACATGGAATCTCACTAAACATGTTTGAAATATGCAACTTTATTAGATTGTTCAAATTCAAAAAATTGTAGAAATTATAAGATTCATCCGTTAAATTAAAAACTATAGTTATGCTTTAATAGAGTCTATTTAGCTTGTTGCAAAATATTTCATTTTTCATAAACACAAGTTTAATAATGAGTACATTTGTGTCTAAAAACATAACTCATTATTAGTCCCTTCATTTTTAAGGAACATACTGTCAAACAATTGCTAAATTTACATATCAAATGTCAATAACAAAATTTCAAAAGATAGTGAATAGAAAGCTAAAAAAAAATCATGACAAGCTTTATTTTTACTGTAAAGTGAAATATTAAATAAAAAAATACTTTTGTTTACCAAAAGTTGAAAAACTTCTGAAAATATATTTTATTTTCTCAAAAAACAAAGAAAATAGGCACCCTAGATTCATGATTTTTCCCGTATACATTGCTCAGGGTTCTATTTTCATTTTGCACTAATATTCCTAAACTTGCTTCCCTTATCTCACATCCGGTAGAATGAAATGTGAGGTTGTAACCTTGATCACACATTTGACTAACACTTAGAGTATTGTGTTTTAACCCTTCAAGATATAAGACATTCTATGTTTTAGTCTTTCCATTATCAAGACTAACGGTACCTTTTCCAACTATCCTTGCAGAAGCGTTATCCCCAAAGGTAACATTACCTCCTTTTTCTTTCTTTAGGATGATAAATTTTGTATGGTCCTCTGTCATGTGTTTTAAACATCCACTATCAATGTACCATTGCTCACTTTGTCTTGAGCATACATTGAAAGTCCACATTCTTCCTTTTTCGGTTCTTCTTGCTTCCTTTTCCACACCTTTGACTATTCTTCTCTATGCTTGGTAAGAACATCTTCTTCCATGTTTTGTTTAGGATAATTTATTATGTTTCTTCTATAGTCACGTGCTACATGCCCATAGTTATTTCACTTATAACATTCATTATTGTAATCAAGTAGGGGAGCAAATGAATTGTAGTTTCTATCAACACACCCACGAGAACTTCTGGATTTTTTTCTCATGTAATAATTTTTTGAGGTCTTATAAGAACCTCTATTTCTATCTCTTGCATGATCACTTCTTGCATAAGCTCTAAAATCTAGAGCTTTATGACCAAAATTATTGCAAGAAAAACAATAGCAAAGAAAGATATTTTGGTACCGGGTTGTGAAAGGCCTTCTTGGTGGAACAACTCTTCTGAACTCATTCATGTTGTTCTTGTGAGAAGAATCAGGTTTCTAGAGGTAATCATTTCATTTCCCGCTTGTTGAGGAAAATATATGAATTATCTTACTCAAGCATTTTTGAATCTTGTCTCACTAGGACAAGATAGTTGGGAATATCACCCTATGCTTTATAGCCTCATAAATAATTTCCTTATCCACAAGTATTAATTACTAGGGCTTAGGTTGATTTATTAATGAAAAAAATGTTGCAAAAATAAAATAAATTTTATTTTAGTTTCTAAAACATATGCACATTACAGATAGTAAATATGGAGATCAAAAATAAAAAGTGACCAAGTCGTAAATACACAAAAATGAGACAGAATAGCAATCTGATTTATTTCATTCCAAGATATCCAAAGTGTTTTTCTCTTTACAAAACCCCTGTGAGGGCATGGACCAAAGTCTAATTTAGAGATCCCCGATGAAAACCATACAAAAGGACTCTGACAAGAAGTAAAAACTGAACTTTATAATATGGATCATCTTGCCATAGACTGCTGCCAATTTGACTCTGCACAATATCCTTTATCATCTATGAAACTTTATCCATAAACAGACAAGTATACACAGACTATCAAAGATAGATCAACACCTCTAAAACAAACATCTGAATGATATAGTTCAATTTTGAACCTTGCTATCTACAATAGGACCCTACTGTCAAAAAAAGAATTAGGCTTTGAATAATTCAAGAATGAATGAAAACTAAACTATCTCATGAAAACAAAAGAGAAAACCTTAGTCTTTATTTCTCCTTTTATTCTCCTTTTGTTCTTCCTTCTCATTTGGCTTTTATGCATTCCAAATAAGTTGAAGCAGTTCAACTACTTTCTTTAGTTAAGTTAAACTTAACTAATTTTAGTTTAGGAGAAATAATAATAATAATAATAGTTAAGGGTCTTTATTTAATAATAACTAAGTAGGTGGGACCCCTTGCGACTCCCTTTTTTTATTCTTTACAAAAATAAAACACAATTGGATAATCATTTAAACACATGCTACCTTGTAGCTACCTTAAATACTTTCAAAATTTGAATATTTAAATATCAGAAAAAATTCAAATCATATCCAAAAATATGTAAATATCCACATTATCCAAAAAATAGCTTGTTGTCCAAAACTTTATGCAGACCATTGTCTTCAACAAATCAATCATAAAAAACATAAATTAAAATCCATACTTGCCACTTTGAGAGGCAATCCTTGTTTTATCACTGCTACCCCCTTTAGATTTACCAGAAGTATCCTTTGGTTGAGTCAAACCTTGAGGTTGTATCTCACTAATAACATGGGAGCAATCATCCTTCATATGCATATAGGAGGATATTGATTTTGAAGAGTCATTTGAGGGAGAGGAATGTGAGGCAACAACTTTGCCTTTGTCTTGCACATGGGGGACATCAGTTTTTAGCCTTTTACTAGCATGAGAAGACTGAATAGGTGAATGTACAGGGGCAACTTGAACATTAGTATTTACAGGTGGGGGAGGAGGTAATGACAAATTGGGTCAACCGCGATGGTGACAGATTGTCGAGTTGACAATCTCTTGCCATCCATCATTCACAGGAACTTCTGGTTGCAAGGACACATGAGGAGGAACATGAATACCAGGGATGTTTTGAGGTTGGAAGGGAGGTCTCTCTTGTCTAGGCTGTACTATTCCTTACCTGATCCAGTTGAAGAACCCAGCTTGAAAAACCTGGTTCAACTCCTCGGGGTCAACATCAAAATGAATAGATAATCTAGGCCTTCTAGGCCCTCTGTTCCAGTTACCTCTTCCTCTATTATTTATCCCATGGTTGCCTCTGCTGAATAAAGTCATCTTGTATGCAACAACTCACCAGTAACTAGCCCTTAACAGACCATACATGACATTATGCTCGCATGAAACAAAGTTTGGCTCAGAAATTGACATGATACCCATGCAAATCAATCCATAATAAATTATTTAATAATTTCCAAGTGAGAAGGGGGTGGATAGGGTTCATGGGGCATATGTAAGTATTGTAATGAGAAAAAAATTGGTAGCATGACAGGGGACAAATACACGAGTACTTCTCAACAATTCATTAAATAATTTAACTGTGCAATCAATACCAAAATATCAACTGCCACCTATTTCTGTGTCATATCTTTTGTCATTGTTATACATAGTTTTTAATTTATTTTACAGAACAAGTGTTAGCGCTCAAAATGTACCAACAAAATTTTAAGCACCTTCATTAGATCAAGGCTAGATTTTCCCATTCCCCAGGTCTTTAGCTAGTTGTCATAACTTCCAAAGTTCTCATTGAGTCTTGACGAGTTCCCATTCATCGCTTTTGCCTAGAAATCCAATAATCCCTGGCCTATGTTCTGCATTCAAAGTAACAAAACTATTATTAAACTTTCTTATTGTCTTATTCTTCAAATCCTAAGTTTTTAATGTTTTTTTAAAAAAGATAAAATTAGTTTTATTTTTTGTTATTAAATATTATTTTATAAAAAATAGAAAAAAAGAGAAAAGTCTATTAAATTAAAAGGTGGTGTGTGCTCAAGTGTTAACCATATATCCTAAGTCAAGCCCTTCAAATCCTAAGTTTTTAATGTTTTTTAACAAAAGATAAAATTAGTTTTATTTTTTGTTATTAAATATTATTTTATAAAAAATAGAAAAAAAAGAAAAGTCTATTAAATTAAAAGGTGGTGTGTGCTCAAGTGTTAACCATATATCCTAAGTCAAGCCCTTCAGATCCTAAGTTTTTAATGTTTTTAACAAAACATAAAATTAGTTTTATTTTTTGTTATTAAATATTATTTTATAAAAAATAGAAAAAAAGAGAAAAGTCTATTAAATTAAAAGGTGGTGTGTGCTCAAGTGTTAACCATATATCCTAAGTCAAGCCCTTCAAATCCTAAGTTTTTAATGTTTTTTAACAAAAGATAAAATTAGTTTTATTTTTTGTTATTAAATATTATTTTATAAAAAATAGAAAAAAAAGAAAAGTCTATTAAATTAAAAGGTGGTGTGTGCTCAAGTGTTAACCATATATCCTAAGTCAAGCCCTTCAGATCCTAAGTTTTTAATGTTTTTTAACCAAATATAAAATTAGTTTTATTTTTTGTTATTAAATATTATTTTATAAAAAATAGGAAAAAAGAAAAATCTATTAAATTAAAAAGTGGTGTTTGCTCAAGTGTTAACCATATATCCTAAGTCAAGCCTACCACCTATTTACAAAACCATATTACATGTCGAGCCATCCTATGTACAACACAAAGCCAACACACAAGCGCCAAACCGAGCCACCAACCAGACGTCCATATGATCAACGTATCAATAAAATATGAGACCGTTGACATTTTTAAACCTCGTATAGCCTTTCTGTGCCAACGCTGTGGGATATTTCCCTAACACAAAGGCAAAAATTCAGAAACGCGTTTCCAACAAACGTTTTCAAACTCTAGATGCCATACTGAGTCGAGATGCCATACTTGGTGAACGGGAAATCAATAACATCCATTCCACCATCCCCGATATCCCTCCCTCTCCCAACAATAAGAAGAAACACAGGTGTTCGATGAAGTTTTCAACCACTTGAAATGAGCAGGAAAGTGCCAGGTCCACGCCCAGGTATGAGCGCCCAAGCATGAAGACTAAATGCTATAGACATAGCATCCAAATATCAAGAGGGTTTCCCAGTGTCAAAGAGAAGGCCAATTGGTATTCGGTTTTTAGTGGAATCGCCATTTCGAGCATATTTTTCCAAGTAATTAAGTCTGTCAATTACACTAGTGCTTGCTTATCGATGTGTAGTGAGTAAAGATGATAAAGATTCCCCGATTTTCTTGTTCCAAATCTATGGAGTAAGACCAGAATGGTACTGTGTGGCCCTTTTTGTATTGATCGCACACAACTTGCATGCCATGGAGACCCTCGTCAAGGAGAGAAATGTCCATAGAGTCGACACACCCCATCACTATTTTTGGAGACTTCTATAGTCAAAGGCATCTTATTTGCACGTTATGAGCTCTCTGACAAGACTGTAGTTGGAGTTGATATTTCTCATTGACTATCAAAGGATGAAATAATTTGATCATGATTATTCAACATGCTTTAAATTTCTTTGCAATTGTTAAAGGAAGGTTGTGATAACCATGGAAAGGTTGCTACCCTTGTCCAACATGAATGGGATCCAAATTATTTGATAAACGTTTGGGGAAATAGCCAACAAATGTGTGGTATCTTGCCATTTTACAATCTTTAATAATGTCTGCATTGTTCTGATTTATGTTAGCAATATGTTTAGGTTCTTATAGGGACAAGGAGGTTTTGCAAAAGAGAGAAACATTCAGTAAAAGTATGACAACAAAGTGGATAATCCAAATACAGTATTCATACTCCAGACATATCATTCATCCGAGAGATCAATGTGAAAAGATTGATGGAAGATTTATGAAGGAGTTGAAGATGAGTCCAGAGTGGATGATGATGAAAATTGTCAAACACATTATAATGGCAACATTCTCTAGATTGGATTTTTACAGAGGATGGTGATACACAGTTTGTAACAGTTTGTATTAGATATGCAAGTGGAGACAATTATATCAGTTGAAGCAACTCAACACTGAATTTTGACACTTTCTGCAACCTTGTGCTAATCTCAAAAAGCTATGCAAAGTATTAATGCAACTCAACATGAAAACAAAGCATATGGTAGACAATCAACAATTAAAGGAGATTTTCAAAAATCTATTGAAATTTTTCTATGGAATCTGCTACAGAATGTGCTATGAATTCCTGAGGTGTTGTAGAATGTGATATGAATTCCTGTTTGGGAGGTGTCAAAGGGAGTAAGCAGCTGCCAGGTGTTCTTGGGATCATGCCAATTGTTAGAAGGTCGGTTATGATTTGGAGGGCCACCTGTCAAAGGGATAAGAGCTCAAAAGAGGCAGATCATTAGCATAAATAAATGTTAGGGGTGTGGCCAACATTATCCTTGTTTTTAGCATTTTAGTTATTTATGTTATCCACATGTTTCCCTTTCCATTTTGAGGGTAGAGGATCTGATGTAAGGGAGGTTATTCAAATGATAGTGTTTTCACTGACAACAAAAGATATAAAAAGACTATTGTAAGTTTGATTAAAGGTTGGAATGAGCTAGGGGGAAGGGCGATTTGGACCCAAACGAATTCAGAGTGGTTATCAGTGTGTTATTTTCCTTTCTCTATATTTGTTTAGACTTGTGATTCCTTATCAATGGAGATCTGTTTCCTTTTCTTTTTTGTGTTTCTCTATGTACTAATATTAATGAGTGACCGATTTACTCTTGTTCTTATTCATACAATGATTGAATGAGGTTTTATTCTTTGCATTGGTGATGTAGAACTTGTTAATACACAGATTTTGACTATGATTTTACTGTCATAAGTGTTGGAAGTATCCAGGACAGTTTCAAACCATAGTTTTCATTTTTCTCATTCTTTTATCAAACCTTTTGTTTGATATAAAGTTACTAAGACCACTTTTGTTGAAGGATATGGATGGGAATGTATACAGTAGATGAATTTGATTGTCCTTATGATCAAATTCTTGTGACTGTATATGGTACTATTAGTTCGTATGTAATATTATTGCGATCTATCAATATATTTGGATGTCTCCCCTAAAATTGAAAAGTCCAACATGATATTGGAGGATAATCATATGAGAGATCTTAGAAAAATGGTTTTGTTCTATATATGTATATGATCAAATAATCCAGATTGGAAAGTGATGATATAACCCATGTATCTCTCTTTCTTGTTTGGAATCTAGCTGCTCCAATTCTTTCCATCATGAGAGAAAATTGACAGATATTCTTACAACTTATATTTCAAGATTAAATTTGAATTCTTTGCATGTTATCAAGCTCACCTGATTACAGTCTAGGGTGACTTTTGGAGTGATAACATAATTGGCAATGTTTTCGGGGAATGAAGTGTGAAGCTAGCTTCCCTGGGAGAACGACATAGATCCGACTCTTAATGGTAGACAAGAGAGGGACACACAGAATTATTGTATTATCTACCTGATGAATCCACAATCAAAGACTCCACCGGGGAGGATCCTGTTGACAGAAAGATGAAGGGGTAGAAGTGTAAAAATAGGTATCAGTTCATGATATTTCTTCATGAACTATTGTTCTTCTTTATAATCTCATTTTTTCTTTTCCCTTCACATATAAAGAGAATCATCTTTTGGTTTGTTTATTTAGATGAGAATCAACCTTCTTTTATATATCCATCCTTGCTAGAAGAAAATTTGCAGCCTTCTTGTGTTGTTGAGGTTGGTCTTGAACCTTCACTTCAGCCTATTGAGAAGATCGAGGTTTATATCTCCATCACTCCTAGACATGCTCAGCCTTGTGACCATGAGAATGATGAAATTTATTCAAAATCTTCCCATATCTTATATCTTCTACTATTACTCTTGATCCTTGTCATCAACTTGTTAAACCTTGCTTTGAATCAATAAAATTTTAACATTTAACAATCAATAAAATTTTAACAACAAAGTGGATAATACAAATATAGTATTCATACTCTAGACATATCATTCATCCGAGAGATCAATGTGAAAAGCTTGATGGCATATTTCTGAAGGAGATAAAGCTGAGTCCATATTGGATGATGATGAAAACTATCAAACACATTATAATGGCAACATGCTCTAGATTGTATTTTTACAGAGGATGATGATACACAGTTTGTAACTGTTTGTATTAGATATCCAGTCGGAGACAATTATATCAGTTGAAGCAGCTCAACACTGGATTTTGACACCTTCTACAACCTTGTGCTAATCTCAAAAGGCTCTGCAAGGTATTAAATCAACTCAAGATGAAAACAAAGCATATGGTAGACAATCAACAATTAAAGGAGATTTTCATAAATCTATTGAAAGTTTTCTATGGAATCTGCTATAGAATGTGATAAGAATTCCTGAGGTGTTGTAGAATGTGATACAAATTCCTGAGGTGTTGTAGAATGTGCTACGAATTCTTGTTTGGGAGGCGTCAAAGGGAGTAAGTAGCTGCTAGGTGTTCTTGGGATCATGCCAATTGTTAGAAGGTCAGTTATGAGTTGGAGGGCCACCTGTCAAAGGGAGAAGTGCTCAAAAGAGGTAGTTCATTAGCATAAATAAATGTTAGCGGTGTGGCCAACATTATCCTTGTTTTTATCATTTTAGTTATTTATGTTATCCACATGTTTCCTTTTCCATTTTGAGGGAAGAGAATCCGATGTAAGGGAGGTTATTCAAATGATAGTTTTGTCACTAACAACAAAAGATATAAAAAGACTATTGTAAGTTTGATTAAAGGTTGGAATGAGCTAGGGGGAAGGGGGATTTGGACCCAAAGGAATTTAGAGTGGTTATCAGTGTGTTATTTTCCTTTCTTTGTATTTGTTTAGACTTTTGATTCCTTATCAATGGTTATCAATTTCCTTTTCTTTTTTGTCTTTCTCTGTGTACTAATATTAATGAGTAACTGATTTACTCTTGTTCTTATTCATACGATGATTGAATGAGGTTTTATTCTTTGCATTGGTGATGTAGAACTTGTTAGTACATAGATTTTGACTATGAGTTTACTGTCATAAGTGTTGGAAGTATCTAGGACAATTTCATACCATAGTTTTCCTTTTTCTCATTCTTTTATCAAACTTTTCGTTTGATCTGAAGTTACTAAGGCCACTTTTGTTGAAGGATATGGTTGGGAATGTGTACAGTAGATGAATTTGATTGTCCTTATGGTCAAATTCATGTGACTTTACAACTTATATTTCAAGATTAAATTTGAATTCTTTGCATGTTACCAAGCTCACCTAATTACATTCTAGGCTGACTCTTGGAGTGAGAACATAATTGGCGACATTTTCAGGGAATGAAGTGTGAAGCTAGCTTCCCTGGGAGAACGACATAGATCTGACTCTTGATGGTAGACAAGAGAGGGACACAAAAAAATTCTGTATTATCTACCTAGCGACGCCACAATCAAAGACTCCACCAGGGAGGATCCTTTTGACAGAAAGATGAAGGGGCAGAAGTGTAAAAATAGGTATCTGTTATAACAATATTTGCCTCACCATTTCTATCTTTCATAGAGGGCCTTTTTCCTTTTCCTTATGCAGACTTATCAACCCCTTTTTGATAAATCTAGAGACAAAAATATATATATTTCCACATATATGCTCCCTAACTACTTTGCAAGATGCGTATATGATTGTTGCTCCACTACAACTCGTGTATATCGGGATTTGTACCAGAAAATACAAAATGAGGTTGGGTTTCCATGTCATGATAGAAGATCTATGATCTTTGGCCTTCCATATACTGGAAACATTCCGACTCGGCCCTTCAGTTGCATTCTAGAGGCTATAAGAGAACAATTTCGAGCAATGGAAAAGGAGGATAAAGCATTCAACTTTCAGAGAAAAGTTACTCTGGAGAAATTAATTCATATTGAGTCTGCATCCCTTTGTCCCTCAAGTCTAAACACAGTGTTCAACACCCAAGCTCTTTCCTTATTGTCTAGAGGACCTCATTACCTCTTTTCTATGAGCTTGCCTTTGGTGGAGGATTGAAGTGGTGGAGACCCAGTTGGAAGGAACTTGGTTTCTTGGTTTCGAACCATGGTGACACAGAAGTGTGTAATGTTGATACTTCTATTGATCAATTATTAATAGAAATACTGTTTTCCCATCCTATCGATATTTTTCAAATATGTGATTATTATCCATGGGCATGTTTGTAATGTTTATTAATGGATTGTGCTATCTGATGTGCTAACTCATTTTATATATTGTCACTATATACTTGCATCGCTTGTTTGTTGAGAACTTCTTGCAGGTGTAAAGCTTTCGGTCAAAGTGCTCAATAGTGGAATGGCATCAAACGATTGGATCGAGGTAGGCTTCTTCCTCGCATTACACATTAGTTTATACAACACATGTTGGAATTGAGTTGATTTTTGTAATCATACCTATCTATTGTGGTTTACCCTTGGCCATAGAGATTTTTTCCCTTGTAACAGAATTGGCGACTCCACTGGGGATAGATCTTCCTTCTAAGGGTTGAAGTATTTTTTCTTCTTACATTGCTCTTTTTCCTTTGTGTTTCTTGTTGTATCATAGTTGGATAGAGTCTATTCACTTTGGGTCTGATTTTTCATCCTTTTACCCTTGCCTAACCTTGTTTTAAAAGATATACGCCTTTTTTCCCCTTACAACCACGTATACACGCTTTCTGTCCCACTATAAGAGGCGTATATACGCCCTTTTCTCTTGAACAATCACATATACCACTTCCCCTGGCTTGCTTTCTTGGTTTAGTGGTTGCTGGGTAGGTTTTGAGGATCCCTGAGCCTTCTTAGGTCTCTGTGGTGCCTATTGAGATTATCGGGGATGACATGAAACCTGTTTGGAGTTGAATTTTTTTTGGGCGGCGTCTTTCTCTTTGTTTTCCATTTTTGATTTGTCCTTGGTAGTTGGGTTGTTTGCTTAGCTACTTGGTATTTTGCTCGAGTGATTTCTTTTATACATTGTAGAATTTATATATCAAGTTGCTTATCAGTCCATGCATTTTCTTTTTAATACATTGTAAATACAAAAAGATAGGTATTTTGCATTGGTTGGTATTTTTGTCTTGGAACCTTTATCATTAGCTTAACACATTTAGCGAAAGATTGCATTTTACTTCTGAGTTGCAGAGTTAAAATTGAAGATTGCACTGTTTTTATTTAGCATATCATTTACTGAAAAGTTAAAGTTAGGCTTTGCATTATATCTATTTTTATTTTCATGCAGAGTCATAACACCAAGAGTTTCATTTCCATACCTTTTTGAATAATCACAGCCAATAAAATTTGCGCTTTAAACTAAAATTGATTCATAACGATTTTATTGTTTAGGGTGCATAAACTAGCCTAGGATTTAGTGCCTTGGAATCGGATTTTGTGAGTAAAATTCTCCAAGGAAATTAAATCAACATATGTGTCTGAGATAGGGAGTTGAGAAATCCAATGTATAATTGGTAATATCAGGAGGCTCCGCTCACACCAGAGTTAAGCATGAGGTCGTGTGAAGTTTGTTGAAGGGATAACCCATAGATACTCACCTAGCGTCAGAGATATTTTTATGGATTTATTCGTATTTGGGGATCTTGCTAGTATCCATACCTCTGTGAGAGGCGGTACTTTCAAGGTTTCGGGCTTTGCTACCCTGCCCATACGACAATCCATACTTACAACTGTTCACCTGTGCATCAGTTATATAGTGGTTGATTAGTTGCTTGACTTAGGTTTCTCATAGGTTACTTGCATGGGTTATTCTTCTTGTATCCTGAGTTAGATAGGGGTCATATAACACACAACCTTTATGGAAGATTACCTCTCTAAGGGGATCTAACTGACTGGTTGTTAAGCCTACGAGGGCCCTTATAATTAATTATGTTACCTCCAAACTTTAGCAGGGAGTCTCAGGTCCCTCCTAGACGAGGCATACCTTCTTTAGTGAGGGAGGCCACTCAGCCACTTTATCCCATTTGCATGCATATTGGCCGTTTGACTTTTTGGTATGCTCTTTGATTACTAGTTGGCCTTAGGATATATTTTTATTTTTTGAGAGTCATAATTTTTCATGGAGCCTCGCAGGTCCCATTGGTTGTTACAGTTACCATTGGTTTTCGAGCTATTGCCTTCTAAAAGGCGTAGAGTTATAGGGAGTGGTACACACACATCCACTTTTCAGACTTGTGATCCCACAAAGATGAGTACTGAGTCTAGTCTTCATAACACTAGGAGTTCATCAACTCCCAATCCCACTATAGTTAATTGCACTCCTTCGACACCTGCAACCGCTACAATTGTAGTGTCGGAGGCCTACACCGGTACTATGGCTCGACCCATAGTCAATGCTTTGTCTCTTGCCTCTAACCCTTTTGGGGGTTTTGGCCACTCGTTGAGTTACAATGTTCAGACCATCCCCATGGCTACTAGTCTATTTTCTTATGGTATGCCAAGTGTCACTTCACAGTTTTCGATTGCCATCCCAGCTGTTGGCCATAACGCTAGCCTTGGACCTGGGGGAACTACACCTCCTTACACTCCTTTTCCATTTGGTAGCATTCATGTTGCCCATGTGAATCCTAATGTAGGAAGTGTCTCCTTCCTTAACCCTGGGTCTAATCCTTCTACGGTTAGATGGAACAACCAAGTTGGTGAACAAGTTCTTCCTTATATCCCTATCCCCTCGATGTTGAATTCGACCAATACTTTTGGTATAACGAATCCACTTCAATCCTCCAGATTCCCACCTGGAGGAGGTCAATCTTATGTTTTGGGCACCCCCCAACCTAGATCTAATCTAGTTGGGGGTAGTTTTAACAACCCTAAGTTTGGAGCTAATCCAACTGAGGGCAATTTTCATAACCCTTATCAAAACATTCCTGCTGGAATGATGCCCAATCCGTCTTTCACGAATCCCCTCGGAGGAGGGTCTTTTAATTCCAGACAAGGTTCTAGTCCTTACCAGAATCCTAGATGGAACACAACTCCTAATACTTAGTATTTTGTGGGAGGATGGGATTAGGTGTCGCAACCTCGTATTCCCTTTATGGCCACGCTTAATCTACCAGTTTTTTCTAAACTAATGAACGACCCGGTGAGTCATGATCCCACATGGCCTCCTGTCCCCACCAAGATACCGTTATAAATTCCAAAGTTTGAGGGTAAGAATGGCGAGGACCCTGGTGATCACGTCACTACTTTTCACCTCTAGTGCTCATCGAATTCTTTGAATCACAATTCTATTAGATTACGATTTTTTCAGTGCACTCTTATCAGGATTGTGTCACAATGGTATATTGAGCTACCTAGGGGGGCATATGGGTCTTTTCAACAGTTAGTGATAGATTTTCTTAACCATTTTATACTACCCATTCGTTATGATGCTAGCCTTGAACTTTTGTCAACTTTACTCTAGGGTACCAACACTCATATTTTGGACCATCTCCAGGAATGGCATAGGGGAAGATGGTTAGTTAAGACTCCCATACCCCCGACCTTTATTTTAGAATGGTTTTTAAATTCTTTGCACGCTCCTATTTCAAGGGACGTTGCTACTTCCAGGCTCTTCAGTGAGGAAGAGGCCATTTTTAGAGCCTAACAATTTGATTTGATCTATGATCAGTTTGGGATGTTATATGCACCACACTCGACTCATGATCCTAGACAGAGTCCTGGGCCCCATGTTGATGGCATTGTGGGGTCCACCAATGTAAATTCCACAAACTCGACAACGAAGTCTACCAGAGGACCAGCTTCATCTGGATCCTCCAAACCCACCCAATCGGTGGATGTACATTACATGCAGTCGTCGAAAAACCCAAATGGTGACCAGCAACTAGATGGGAATAAACTGAAAGGTCAAAATAATCGTAGAGGTGGGAATAATAAACCCAAGGACAAGAACAATAATGGAAACCATAACGATAATGCTAGAGAGGGCAAGAAAGAAAAGCGTAAGGTTAAGTTTCCTTGTAAACTTTGTACTGATGATCACCTTACACACTTATGCCCCAAACTTGTGGAGGTTGTGAGGCTTTTAAATATTTCTCCCACTGTGCTAAGGAATCCTTTTCCTCACAACCAAAACTGAGCCTTGAGTTCTTCGAATGCTAGAAATTCTCCTGGTGGGAGTCAAAACCCACCACTGCAACATGGCGACCGTGTTTGTATCAATATGGTCGACGCAAAAATCGATATAGCCACTCGCTCTCAAGATTATGGCTCTTCAAAAGCTAGTACCAGCCTAGAAGATCCTCCTCCACCCCAGAGATGAATTTACATATCAAGAAACCAGAGCCACCGCCTCATATTATGAAAGGAGTATTCAAGTGCCCTACCCATAACCCTAATTCTAGAGCCGCCCAGAACTACTCTATTGTTGAGGATCTGGGCCAAACACCTTGCGCGATGTCTTGTTTGGAGGTACTCTAGACATGTCCATCACATAGGAATGCCTTACTCTCTACCTTAGGATCTCTAGAACCTAGTGGCTCGAAGATCATCAAGTTTGATGTCATGGACGTGAAGACTCGCTTACCCTACCATGTGTCTTTCCAAATCCATGTGGAGTATTCTAAATATACCATCAAATGAGCGGTCGTTGATGAAGGTGTTTCCACTTGCATGATGTCCTTAGTCTGTTGGAAAGCTATTGGTTCTCCAACCCTTTCAAATTCGTCAACTATGTTGACCGCATTCGATGGTCATTCCTTCCACGCCCATGGTATTCTCCCCACCTTTCCGGTCCAGTTAGGTGGGAATATAGTAGAGGTGGAAGTAGAGGTAGTTGATGCACCTCTCGATTATAACCTATTACTAGGTCACAATTGGACTTAGTCTTCGTATCGTCCATTTTCTGCACACTTTGTTTTCCTCATCAGGGAGATATTGTGACGATTGACCAGTTATCCTTTGCGTACTCTAGCCCGAATGCATTTGTTGGATCATCGATCCCTGTGGTCGACAATTCTCAGCCGGAAACTAAGAATATCGGTGTCAGAATGTATTCTTCCCTCATGGGTACTTTTGACTTCTTGACACCGACTCACCACGTTTATGCCATGTCCAGTATGCCCGCTTTAATAGAGAGGTCCATCCCTTTCTGCACTTCTCATTTTAGTGACCCTTGGACCCTACCTTCTCTGACTTTATCGATTGAAGGTTAGTCACATGTTGGCATGGCTATGCCACTATCGAAATTTGAGATTGCATATCAAGCTATCCTTGACTCTTATGCCGATACCGATCCTGTTCCCTCACAGACGATCAAGGAGGATCCAGTTCTTAGGCCCATGTGGGCCACTTCGTTATCTTGTTCACATGATTTCTTGGATGAGACTTTGCCTTTGGACGAAGCCATCCTTGAAGCCATGAATGTTTGCGAGAGACCTTGGGATGATATGCATCATTGATCTTATTTTCTCCCAAGTCTTGAAATAATTGAGCAAGATGATTTTAGATCTACCCTGAGTGAGATAATCAGTCACGTCATAGTTCCACTTGATACACATGGCATTTATGCCGAAGGGAATATGGAGAGTATTTCTCCTACTGTCCAGATCGATATCTCTCGTACCCTTGGAAAGATTGAAAATGTAAATATAGGTGCAGATTGTTCACCAGAAGAGATTATGATCTACACCAACCTCTTCAAAAAGTTTCGAGACATATTCTCCTGGTCATATGAAGATATGCCAGGGATCGACCCCTGTATTGTTGAACATGAGATTAAGACTTACCTGAATGCTAAAACCGTTCGACAACGTCTTAGAGATTTTAATCCTAGGAAGGCCCCTGCTATTAAGGTAGAGGTAGAGAAGCTACTTAATGCTAGCTTTATCTACCTGGTTCCCTTGACTGAATGGGTATCCAACCCCGTTCCCATGGATAAAAAGCAAGTAACCATCTGTGTGTGTATGGAATTTCGTGACCTGAACAAGGCCTGTCCTAAAGATAACTTCCCCACACCTTTGATTGATTAGATTCTCGATGAGTGTGCGGGAAGAGAAATATTTTATTTTATGGATGAATTTTTAGGCTATAACCAAATCTAGATCGCACCCAAAGACAAACATAAGATGGAATTCATATGTCCTTGGGGAACTTTTTCATATCAAAAAATGCCTATCTGCCTGAAAAACACTGGAGCAACCTTCCAATGAGCCATGACTTTCACTTTTTGTGATCTCAAACACATAGTCAAATCTTACCTCGATGATCTTGCTGCTCACTCTCGCAAGAGAGTGGATCATGTTATGCACCTTCGACTGGTTTTTGAAATATGCCGCTACTATAGAATCTGACTCAATCCTCATAAATGCATCTTTTCCATTAGATCTAGCTGTCTCTTAGGATTCTTAGTCTCTGAGATAGGGATCATGGTATATCCACTTAAGGTTGAGGGAATTCTTCAGTTTCCTCCCCCGTGCACGATTAGAAAGCTTCAAAGTTTACAGGGGAAAGCTAACTTTTTGCGTCGGTTTATTGTGAATTATGCCAATATCACTAAGGGTTTCATGCACCTATTGAAGAAAGACACCCCGTTTATCTGGGATGAGTGAGCCCAACAGTCTTTTGACGCTTTAAAGAAAGCCTTGGTATCGTCCCCTCTGCTGAAATCTCTTGATTACAGTAGAGATTACTTCTTGTATATCGCCACGTCTGAAGAGACCATTGGTATGGTTATAGTTCAAGATGATGATGAGCTCCATGAGCATGTCATCTATTATCTCAATCGAAATTTAGTAGGTCCTGAATGTAATTACTTGCACATTGAAAATCTAGCTTTGGTTGCCATCCACGAAGTCCAACGTTTACGACACTATATATTGCTTTGAAAAATTACTGTGGTTGTTGATGTTAATCCATTTCAATACGTCCTCACTAGATGTATCATAGGCATAAAATATAATAAATGGATTGTCATCTTATGATAATTTGATCTCAACTTTTCTTTGGCCAAGTCCAAGAAATCACTAGGTTTTGTAGAGTTAATATCTGATTTCCCACGATTAGACAAAGATGTTATTCATGTCGATTCGTTTGTAGATGAACACATTTTCCTCGTCTCGTCGTCCGACCCCTGGTATGGAGATATTGTTTTATATATTCAAACCTTGAAGTTCGCTTAACATCTCTCATGAGATGATTGACGACATGTTAGATAACAAGCCAAAAAGTATACAATCGTTGGCGACACTTTGTATCGTCGAGGAATAGATAGTATATTATGTCATTTCTTAAATCACGAGGAAGCTGAGTTAGTCCTTAATGATTGCCATAAAGGGGCTTGTGGTGGTCATCTATCCGGGCTTGCATCAACCCAAAAAATATTGCGAGCCGGTTACTTCTGGCCCACCATATTTAAATATTGTATTGAAGCAGTTAACAACCCTACTAGGTGTTCACTCAAAAAATGCGCTCGCACCCAACCCCTCTTCACCTAGTCATTACCGTCGGTCCCTTCACCAAGTTGGAAGTATATTTTGTTGATTGTAACCCAAATTTGACTGGGGGGCATCAACACATTATCGTGGTTGTCGACTACTTCACCAAGTGGTCCGAAGCCATGCCTACTATGAAATCCGATGGGAAGACTACAATTTTTTTTGTATTCAACCAAATTATCGCCCAGTTTAGTATCCCGAGTGAGATTGTCACTAATCATGGCAGTCATTTTCAAAATGAAATGATGATAGAACTAACGCCTAAGATGGGGCTTAAACATGATCACTCATCTCCTTATTACCCCTAGGCAAATGGGTAAGTAGAGGCCATCAATAAGTCTCTCAAAACCATCTCGCAAAAATCTGTCAGTCGAAGCAATTCCAACTGGCACATCATGTTATATCCCACACTTTGGGCATACTGAACCTCAGTGAAGACTACCACCGTTTTTTCTCTTTTTCAGTTAGTACACGGTGTAATGCCCATCAATATATATATCTAACATTGTTATCTTCACAAGCATTTATTTCTTAACAGCATAATACAATATCTAATCAACATAATATCAACATAATATCAATCTGCTTACCAGCAACTTAAACAATTTAGATTCATCAAATAAATTCATCGCAGAATAAATAATTACATAATTCAACAAGGTACCTGATTCTGATGTTGTTTCCGTTGCCCGACACAAATCTCTCCCTGGTCCAAGACTCAGAGTTCTCCCCCCAAATCCTTCTCCCCCCTCTCGAATGAATGCCTCCCACCATCAATAATCCTCTCCCTCCTGCTTCTCCTCCCTTATGCCTCCTTCACCCCCCGAACCTTTACTCCTCACCAACCCCTTATCCATACATTAATTTCCCTTATCTGTTCATTTAGTTCGTTATTAATAGACTTATCCTCTATTAAAT